>AP028446.1:13917134-14163252 GCA_036509395.1 Antheraea yamamai
AATATACTACGAAAGTAAGTTTGTTGCCTTTTTCGACCAAATCTATGAACCGATTGTTCTGAAATTTGGCATATAGATACCTTGGAACGAACTATATAATAGGTCTTTACCTATGAAATTGCCGTTCTGCAGTACTGGCCATTTCAAATCAAAATAATTTTTGTTTGGCTAAGAATTCTAATTTCAAATTAATTTTATTTTAAAAACATGGAATTCTTTTTCCAAAAGTAGTCATTTGTTTATTGATTACTGTTACATTTTCAACGCATTTCAATCTTTTTTGTCATCATGGATACGTTAAAAATTCGAGTAATTATGGAATATGAGTACCGTCGTGGCAGCAACGCGGCACAAGCGGCACGCAACATCAACGACGTTTACGGAGCTAACACTACAAACTAACGCACCACCTGTTATTGGTTTGCTCGCTTCTGTTCTGGGAATTTCGACCTGAAAAATGAACCTCGTGGTCGTCCGAAGACTTTGGTCGACAATGACGAATTAAAGGCGATTGTGGAAGCTGATGATACACAATCTATGGCTGAATTAGCAGCAGCTTTCGACGTTAGCGTCAAAACAATATTGGTCCATTTGCGTCAAATTGGCAAGGTAAAAAAGCTTGACAAATGGGTGCCCCACGAACTCAATGTTCGCCAGCGCGAAGTACGCGTCGAGACGTGCCTTGCACGGCTCAACAGACACACAAATGAAGGAATTTTGAATCGCATTTTTACCCGCGATGAAAAATGGATTCTGTTTGATAACCGCAAGTGCTCAGCAAGATGGTTGGATCCTGGTTCAGCACCTAAACAATGCCCTAAACGAAAACTTACCCCTAGAAAAGTGATGGTCACTGTTTGGTGGTCTAGCGCTGGTGTGATTCATCACAGGTTCTTACCAAACGGGGTGAGCATTACTGTAGATGTGTACTGTGAAGAATTGAACACAATGACGGAGAAGCTGGCACATCTCCAACCAGCATTGGTCAATCGCTCGTCTCCGCTGCTCCTGCACGACAACGCGCGACCTCATACTGCACAGCAGACGGTCTCCAAGTTGCAAGAACTGGGGTTGGAACTTCTCCGTCATCCGCCCTACTCACCAGACCTTGCGCCTACAGACTACTACTTTTTCCAGAATTTGGATAACTCCTTGGCGGGAAAAAAATTCAATACCCGAGAGGCAGTACAAAATGCCTTTGAAGAATTTGTTGCCTCCCGTCCAGCTGATTTCTTTAAGAAGGGCATCAATAAACTGCCACTGCGTTGGCAAAGATGCATTGATTGCATGGGTGATTACTGCGATTAATACAAATAAAAAATACATGAAAAAAATTCGTTTAATTTTTTTCATACAAAACGGCAATTTCATAGGTAAAGACCTAATATTATCTTTAAAATTGGGAAAAACCCGCAGTCGAAGTCGTTGAAAGTAGCTAATTTTTGTATAAAAGAATAAATACCAACATACATAATTAGTCAAAGTATACAATTGAGACATTAGCTCTTTTTGACACCTAGAATCATAGATAGAAACCTTTTTAATCAAATTTGTACAGTAAACCGTAGTGTTTTTTTTTTATTATATGATAGATATCATAAAAAATTAAATCTATATTATTTCATTTCCGTTCGGAATTTCCATTAAAGATAAACATGGGTAATTAACGATAAGAGTTCTTTCTTTTTTGTTATTGGCAACTCAGTCCTTTTCAAAGACTATTCCTGCCATTTTCATGTAATAAACGATAAGAGTTTTTATAGTGTATGAGGAATGTGATTATCTTTTACATTCAATGCTTTAAAAACTGCCATCACGTGAATTAAGAAAAGTACAGATTTTTAAATTAGACATTGGCGATGCGTAAAGATTTCTCTTAACAATCAGTGTGTCCTGTCCATCATCAGGTACCGAATAGATATAGTTAATATTACAGTTACTAATAATGCAATGCATTATAACTATGTATATAATTAGATAATAAAAAAATATTGTAGACACCATTATTTTGTTTATAACCAGTTGTCCGTTATTGTTACTGGTAATGAGAGTCATCAACTGGTATTATTGTAACCTGCAAATAAGTGACTATTATATAAATCAAAATCAAAATCAAAATACTCTTTATTCAATTTAGGCCCTGAGAAGGCACTTATGAACGTCAAAACTACCACCGGTTCGGAAAACAACCCAGTCATCGAGAAGAACCGGCAAGAAACTCGCTCTGGTTTATGTTTTCATAATAACTAACATATATATTTTTTTATTAATACACCAATAGACACACAAAGCTACATTCGTTTTTAGTGGTTGCACAGAGAGAGGCGTCACTTCCAGACGTCGCTATCGTTCACATACTGATCCACCCTGTAATAACCTTTATGTATTAAGACCCGCTTGACATAACACTTGAACCTACTATCTGGCAAATCGGTAATGTGTTTTGGGACTTTGTTATAAAATCTAACACTATTACCTAAAAAACTGTTACTGGTCTTAGTAAGCCTGAAACATGGAGTGACCAGTTTGTTATGGTTCCTGGTATTTACATTATGTCGGTCTTTTACTAAATGTAGATTATCTAAGTTTTTCCGGACGTACATCAAATTCTCAAGAATATATTGAGAGGGCAGAGTTAAAATACCGAATTCCTGAAACTTAGTCTTTAATGATTCACGAGGTCCCAAATCATAGATTGCTCGAACTGCCCGTTTTTGTAGTAGGAATATGGTGTCTACCTCAGCTGCGGCCCCCCACAACAACAACAACAAAAACTTATATGTGTGAAAGAGAAAGCTTGTATTCAAAGACAGGATACGAAAAACGAATATTTAATGTCACTATTGTGTTATTGCAATACGATACAAACCGCAAACTATAGAAATGCAGAACAAGCGACAATCAGCTCTAATCATAGTTTACAAACAGCCAAAAACAGTCTGACGAAGCTTTTATTGGTAGATAGAGAATTTTTCAAAACATTCTCTAAGTTACATATCATTACAGTTTTCTATACGATCTAAACAGTAATGTTACAATTTAAAAGATGTAGCTTAAAATCGGTAAAAATTTTATAAATGATAAATAGTACTGACAAAAGTATAATTAAAAAACATGTGTGCAGTTCACACGCGGTAAAAGTAAAACCTTCATAAATTGATAAAATATTCATATAAACGACGACGAAATACACCACGCTGGTTATGGCGCTCTTTCCCAAGGCATCATAATACATATAGGAGCACACACGCGGAATCTAACACGCATACAACGCTCAGACCTGAGCAAGTAGGTATATATGTATATAGTAATTAATATTGTAATCAGGCGACCACGAATAAAGGAACACTGTATGTTCTATCCCATTCTCTCTCACATCATATTCTATAGCTGTCATTTTTTATTTTTGTTATGTCGTTTCATCGAATTTCAAATTACAACCGGAGTTGTACAAAAGGAGTTTTTATTTCAAAAATGAGAGACAAAAAGCAACAAAACCTTTTTAAAGTAATTTTGTACTATAAATCTTCTATACATATAATAAGAATGTAAGCCTAACTTGTCTGTACTTTATACATTTAAAAAAAATTGTTACTGGTGTCTTGGCATCTATACTAATATATAATAATAATAATAATAATAATAATATTATAAAGAGGTAAAGTTTGTGACGTTGTGGGTTTGTGAGTTTGTGAGTTTGTGACGTTGTGGCGTTGTAAGGGGTAATCTCAGGGACTACTGGTCCGGTTCGAGGCGGAGAGACGGCGTCTCAGAGGAGACGCCGTCGAAAGGTGGCAGCAGGACCTGGTGGACGAGCGGTTCGGGCGGTTTACCGTAGACGCCGTCCGCCCGGTCCTGCGGGAATGGATTGGAAGGGAGTGGGGCTCCCTGACGTTCCGACTGGTGCAGGTACTCACCGGACACGGTTGTTTCGGGTGGTACCTGCACCAGATCGCACGCAGGGAGCCGACCGCCGCCTGTCACGAGTGCGGCGCTGTCGAAGATACCGCGCAGCACACTCTGTCTGAGTGTGCTGCGTGGGGGGAGCAGCGCCGCATTCTGGCGGCGGCGGTAGGACCAGACTTATCGCTGCCGAGCGTGGTCTCGGCCATGCTCGGCAGCGAACAGGCGTGGCGAGCGATGTCCTCCTTCTACGAGGACGTCATCTCGCAGAAGGAGGAGGCGGAGAGGGCCCGCGAGGCAGATCCTCAAAGTGGCCCTCTCCACCAAAGGAGGACAGGCGGGAGGAGGCGACGCTTTGCCCAACTCCTCCCGCCACCGTAGCCGGACCTGAGGGGGTGGGCCGGGGGGCCCATGTCCTCATTGCACAGGTCCAGCGGACGAGGGGGGACAGCCGGTGTGTACCCGGTCTGTCCCTCTATAGGTAGGAGCCCGGCGGTCCCTTCCGCCGGGCGGACCGTGGGGGCGGCTCTACAAGGTTGATTAGCTGGAACGATCCCTTGCCGCCCCCACACAACGGTCTGTCGGTACACCGTGGGGTTTTAGTCCGTGCGAGTCGGACATAACCCACTCTCTCCCCCGGGAGGGTGGGTATCCATAAGGGATTTCCCCACGTTAAAAAAAAAAAAAGGGACCACTGGTCCGATTTTAATAATTCTTTCAGTGTTATATAGCTCATTCATTGAGAATAGTTATAGGATATATATCATCACGCTAAGGCCAATAGGATCGGAGCACAGATGAAAAATGTTTCAAAATCGAGATGTTTTTTTTTTTGAGAGCTTCTGCTGTGTGTCAGCGTTAGCCCAGAGTAGTAACTATTACTACGCGGGCGAAGTCGCGGGCAGGGGCTATAATCTATATACTAATATTATAAAGAGGTAAAATTTGTGAGTTTGTGACGTTGTAGGGGGTAATCTCAAGAACTACTAAACCAATTTTGAAAATTATTTTACCAATAAAAAGCCACGTTATTTGTAAGTGTTATAGGTTATATATCATCACGCTAAGAGCAATAGCAGCGGAGCAACAATGGAAAATGTTTTAAAATCAGGGTTTTTTTTCCTTTTGAGAGTTTCCACTGCGTCTTAGCCCAAAATAACTATTCCACGCGTACGAAGTCGCGAGCAGAAGCTATTAGCTTATTATATTATCTATACTAATATTATAAAGAGGTAAAGTTTGTAACGTTGTATGGGGTAATCTCAGGAACTACTAAACCGATTTTGAAAATTATTTTCTAATATAAAGCCACGTTATTTATGAGTGTCATAAGCTACATATCATCACGCTAAGACCAACGCTAAGCGCGGAGCAACAATGAAAAATGTTTTAAAATCGGGGTATTTTTCCTTTTGAGAGCTTCCGCTGCGTCTTGCCCAAAATAACTATTCCACGCGTGCGAAGTCGCGGTTAGAAGCTATTAACTAATTATATTATAAAGAGGTAAAGTTTGTGAGGTTGTAGGGGGGTCTGGGGAGTCGGAGAAAAATGGTCGAACGAAAACGTTTCTTACGAACGCTGCCTTGATTATGAGATATATATGATTGAGTTCTAGAGAAAAGTTGTAGCTTGATAATGCCTATTACCGTCCAACGAAGTGGGCACGGGTCGGCTAGTAAGTAATAAAATACATTTCAATCATATTTAGAAATGTCTGTTTATCTGTCTGTCTGTCGGCTTGTTTAAACACGCATCACTGCTAAAGTATTGCTTTCACTATAAAACCATAAAGAATATCCTCGAGTAACATTTAGTCTTGGTTTCATCAAAATCGGTTCACTTTATCAAAAGTTATTGTAATTTTAATGACGACGTGACTTAAGTATGGGAGAAAAGTAGATAAGTAAATGGAATTAATACATTCAGATCATTTTATTTGTCACTGTTTACATTAGGTTAAACGCGGACGCCGTAAGAGTATCAGAAGAAAGAAGTATTAAACTTAGTAGTGCAAGAGGAACTAAGCCAAAATATCAAAGCTGTTACGTGTATTATGTTCAAATATTTTACATTCTCATAAAGAAAAATTTAAAACTACATAAGAATTCATTCATGGAAAAATATGATAAGATAATTAAATACATTTAAATATATGAGATATGGATATACGTATCATACGTACACGCAATATTATCTAAATTATAGATATAGCAATATTATCACTATTTTTCTATTCATTAAGAAAATAATTGAAGGATAATCTCTATTTAATCAACATTATTCCTGTTATCTTTATTTTTGTGTTAAGTACTTATGTTTTTGTGTTATAACGACTATCTGTATTATAAGTTTTTATCAAAATGGAGTTCTTTTTTTTTCGAACTGACTACGCCGTTGACCTGGCAAGGTCTTAACAGCTTCACCGGACTACTAAGGCGAGCGCTTAAGGCACTCAGCCGATTTTATTTGGGCAATTAGCTCAAGGGTGCACGGCACACCTCGGCTTGGCTGTTGCCTGATACATGCAATTCGCGGCCTATCTGAGCTAACCTAAGTTAAGCCAACTATTCATGCATATATGAGTTGTTGAAACACATATGTGTACCAAGCATACATACCTCAACAACTCTTATATATATTTCGTATCGGATAATTTTCTAAACTATTTCAGTTTGGTAAGGGAAAAAAATAAAACCCTTCGACTTTCATGTGTAAGCGTGTATGCGTGCACGTGTGTGGAGGTGATATGTGTAATGTTGTCGCAGTGATGTAAGATTTTGTTTCAATGAATCGCGCGAGCAGCGCACTCAAGGGCTCTATGCCGAGGGAACGGACCTAGGCTTGAGCCGCTGCCGAGGGGGGCCTAATCTGGTGTGCGGGTGCAAAATTTACCTCCAGCGGCGTGATCTGTGGTTACGCGGGCGTGGGCGTGAGCATGTTCTGTTTCGGGAGACAGGCTGGTAGTGATCGTTCACTGCCGTCAAACTGGAGTTGATATCCATTGATTGATATATTATGTAAGAAACAGTTCCATTGTTAGAAATTTATTAGCGTAGATTTAAAGTATCCAAAAATTTCAAGTTGAATTACAGTTAGAAAGAGATTTATTGTGTTAGATCTTTCACTGTAGCTCTTCCAAAAAAATGTAGTGCAGACACGAAATATTATTTATCAACTTGCCTTGTAAGAAACAAGTTGTTTTTAAAACCTAAGCTTAGAGAAAAGAGACACATTTTTAGAAAACAACAATAGTAAAGCTAGTCGCTCGCAAAAAATCACATATTAAGCAAGGGCAAGATCGAGAGTGTACTTTTAATTCCAATTATTTATATAAAAGTGTCTCTACTAAAGCAAAGTTTAAGTTTAAAAAAGGCACTTTGAATAAACTTAATTTATATATTATTATTTGGCTCGTTTGGATGCTGAGTTTGACGACCACTGGGTTAGACCAGTACACGTAATCGGAACACAGTATTTCCTATTCTTAGATCTAAGATATTTGTCTTATTAGTATTTTTAAATATTATTAAAGTTATTTAGCAAAAATTGAACTGGTTATCCAATTAACCTTTCAAATAACATACAAATATGATCAACCGTAAAAATTATTGTAAAATGCACAATCGTCGTATTATTGTACAATCGTCGCCTGGATACAGCTGTCGTTAAGTCGCTCCAGCGTCTTCAGCGATGCGATATATTTCTACATTGATAACATGTGGCTAATCTATCAGATTTGTTCCATCGCATATTACTCATGATTTGGAATTCAGCCTATCTTACTGTTAAGAGTTGGGCTGGGCTAGTGTAAGGAATATTTCACTTGTTCACAGGCGATTTATTTTATTTTAAGGTAACAAGTGATCTTACAGCTAACAAATGAACAAATATAGAAGTAATAACATAAATAAGGCCATTTAAAAGTCCTCGCATATATAAAATTGTGTAATTAAAACACATGAAGTGAGTTGGTAGAATTAAAAAAAAAATTACGGGTGATAACTTTTTTAAGTGTGAGAGACCCCTTGTCTTATTTTGATAGACTTTTATATCAGAGATTTTCGACACGCCGTTAATTTGGTTGCTAGTTCTAATTGAAAATGAGTTTTTTTTATAAGATAATTTCAGTAACGGTACATTCAAAGTATATTTATTTCTAGTGGTATTAGTAGGTACTCGTAAATTAATGTTACTTAGTAATTCCGCTTACTATACTATACCGATTATTTACGACAGACTTGAGTCGTAGTCTTTATTATATGTATGTAAAGAAACCGTATTTCTTTAATAATATTAGGAGTTTCACCACATTCCGTGTCGTAGGTTTGCTAAGGTTTAAAAGTCTAGATTACAAACTCTGTACTAAATTGTTTAATTAGAAGAAACATTGTAATATAATATGTCATATCAAACTGCATTAAAAAGAAATCCTAGACACTATAATGTGAAAAATTTAATTGATAATTATCTTAAATGTCGTTTTTTTGGTCTACAGGTAGAATTTTTGTAAAATTTTATAATATATATTTTAGTTTTTTGTAATTATTACATAGTATAAAACAAAGTTCCCTACCGCGTCTGTCTGTCTGTTCGCGATAAACTCAAAACTACTGAACGGATTTTCAAGCGGTTTTCACCAGTGGATAAAGTAATTCATGAGGAACGTTTTGGTACGTAATTTGTCAAGAATTTTTCTTATAATCAGGGCGGGACAATGCCTGCTGTGTCCGCTAGTAGAATATATAATTAATAAAACAATTTGTCTACAGAACAACATATTCAAGTATATATAATATTAATAAAAAAAAAAATCTTATATGTATTTACAATTCCAAAAACACAAATATATAATATGGTAAAACAGATCTACAAGTAAAATTATTATTGCTTACGAAGATCACGTTCCTCAAGTTGATCGTAGTCTGTCAGTGACAATATAATAACGATACAAGGAAGAAAGTGATGTCAAAAATTGTTCACTTAAACTGTCGGTTGTTGCATAAAGTCAAAATTTGATCTCATGATATGCATAATGCAGCTTACCTTAGTATTCTGGTACTGTCGCATAGAACAACTTGTTTTAATTAAGTCTTATCATTTTATAAAGTTTAAAAAACAATCCGGTATGATTTCTCAAATGAGCGTCATTTGAGTGGGTGTCGGCGCCATAGCTCCCAACAGCTCATATTGTATGCTAATTTTTTGAGATTTCAAATAGTAATTAATACAAAAAAGAATAATTTGTGAGCCGCTCCAATGACGCCGCGACGGGTTCTCTCATAATGGTTCTCTGCTTATTTCAATAACGTTTATTCCTGTACCGGTTTTTTGAATGTCAAAAATTGTAACTGGCCCTTAAGTGCTCGGAAATGCTGTTAGTATCATTACTTACATACAATCCTTCGAATGCGAGATGTGTGCTGCTCTTTCACACCCATAATTCATTTCAAAAACGGACCTGAAACTTGTTGATATGAATTACAAGTAATAATTTTAGCCAACTAACTGATATATTTGAGTTCATATTTTTTCGCTATATCCGGAGTACGGAACTTTAAAAAATCATATTTCGTAATTTTCAAGTATCACATTGAAAAAAAATACATGCCGATTATTTTTGATCTGAAAACACGAAAAAAATATATTTCGTCGAAAAAAAAATTTTTGACAGTAAATCTGCCATGAAATGGCCCATATATATAAGACGAAGCCTTAAACTAACCTAACCAGCAATCGTCCGTGTTAAATTACACTATAAAACTTAATAACAATAAAATATAGCCTAGCGTCGCTTGGTGATGATGGGTAAAATATATAATAGTTGATTATACAACATTAAAAATAATTGTAAACCAAAATTTTCAACCCCAGATACATCTTGTAAAGACTAGTACAGTTTTGCCAATTTGTAAATTTAATTTACTAATTAGTACACTAGTAGTTCGCGGTTTCGCTTGGGCGAATTCAGATTTGACGAATTTCTCGGGAATGGTACCTTTTCTGGCATCGATATTATTTTGTATACTTCTGACAACCTGTAAGTAAAATTTTCATGACCGTCAGTTGAGTAGTTAAGGCTATGATTCCCAAAGCGTTCCATATCAACCCCCAGGGGTTTATCACAACATCGACATCTAGCAAAGGGGTCGATGACATGAAAAAAAAATTGGGGGACCATGAGATGCAAATAACGTTCAACGATCGTGATCTCATTTAAGAAAGTAGTGGTTTTAATTTAGCTTGCCTTGCATGGAACAATACACATACTGTCTATCTTATATATTAATATGTGAAGCAACAACTTTGTACTCATTTTTTAAGCGAATCGCGCGAACGGATGAACTTGAAATTTAGCATAATTCAAGTTTATATGGATGAGAAGTGCACAAAGATATATCTTTTATATAAAATGCATTAGAAATATATTAAAATAATTAAAATATACACTACTCACACTAGGGCTTGAATGACACACAACATATACACACATGTAAATGAAAATGACGTTTAGCCATCAGTCATTTTGACAAAGGGAGAGATGGGAAGGAGAGGGTCTCCGACACTCTCAATGACCGAACGAAACGCAACAATGCAAGCACTATTACTTCAGGTGGGTGTTTCTGTAAGAGGGTGGTACTACCACGGGCGAGCCGACCTAATCATGCTGAAACCAGTAATAGCTTCAGCGTGGCTATTCCACCTCAAAAATGTATAACGATGTTCATTTATTAACACATAACAATGACAATCACAAATTATATGATTAGAAGTATCATATGCGACTTTATATACTTTTTTATCACGTTGTTATTTACCAGCCATGAAATTTGGAATTATGTATAGATTACTTCCATATTTAAGCAGTGGCATTTATATCTTCGATTGGAGATCTATGATAAACGGTGAATGTTATCTGTCACCGAAAATAACTATATCTTGCACTGCAAATTCATATAAAAATATATTATGTCAGCAATCGTCAGTAGTCAATTCGCTGGGAAAATGGTTTCTCCGATTACTTTTCTATATATCTACTTTATAAACTTTAACGTTTGGCGACAATCGTACCTGATTATAAACGAGGAGACGGTCTACAAATGTAACGATAAATCTACAAGGGATTTCATGTGGAGCTGTTGGAACACATCTATAGATTCTAGGCAACAGAATTTCAACTTGAAGATAGCTAGATAAAGACCTACCACCATTTTATTTGATTTCATCACGATATATTCTTTCGCTGATAACTCCAGCTCAATCGCAAGGGTTAATCGTAGGCTGTCTATTATTTATTATTTTTATTAGCTTTTACCCGCGGCTTCGCTCGTGTTGAATTATCCTTCGGGAACAGTACATTTTTGTGAATTAAAAGTACTCTATGTCCTTTTCTATACTCCAGACAAAGTGATTGACTGACGATCGGTATATTAGATAAGGCGATAGTAACAAAGAAATAAACATAATCCGTGTTATTACAAAAAAATTAAATACGTATTGAATATTTGCTTTAATAAAAAAAATTTACAAAAAAAATTAACCGCCTTCGATGTGAAAAACTAATAAGGCACTTAAAATCGAAAAATAACTGAATTATTAAATTAACCAAATTAAATAAAAAATATTGATATTCGCGCTACCTAATAATATATTTGAAGTCGATGCCAACCTAAATTCATATCACCACACGCCTCCGGCCCGATCTGGGTTTTTTTTCTTTGGTTCCTTCCCCCCACCCACCTTTCATTTCCTCCTTTTTTTTTTTTTTTTATTACTTCCGCTCGCCTCTTTTTACCCACCCCCCCCCCCAACCCGAAACAGTTCAATTTTCCAACACACACATTTTTATTATTTTTTATATACTTTTCCTCCACTTTTTTTTACTTTCCTCCACCATTTTTACTTTATTTTTTTCTTACATTCTATTCTTAACAATTACACTACACATTTTTCAACTACAACTTTATTCTTTCATTCGCCCCCCCCTTCCATTTCCCTCCCACCCCCCCCCGCTCATTCCTCCGCCCACAGCCGCACCCCCCCCCCCACACCCTCCCCCCCCCCACCCCCCCCCCCCCCCCTTTCCCGCCCCCGCCCCCCCGCCAAATTTATATGGGACCACCTCTGAATATAACCAATTCAAATAAAAAAAGAATCATTAAAATTGACGGAGATATCGATTAACATACATAAAAAAAATACATACAACCGAACGTAGTAACCTCCTTCTTTTTCGAAGTCGGTTAAAAGTTCTGGTACTTACGTATTAAATGCACCGCGTTCGCCGACCGCTGTGCGGCAAGCTCGCGTTACCTTTTTTCGCACGTCTAACCTAACCTAACCAAACAGAGATATAAGAGCAAGATGTCGAACGTTCGTCAAGCGCGGTGCATTTAATACGTAGGTACCCAAACTTTTTTAAAGAAAGTATTCAATACGTATTTAACTTTTTTGTAATAACACCGACTAACTTTCGAATTTACTTTAGTCAGGGTTATAATTTAGTTACTACCACTCTACCTTTATAATCCTTTTACTAATTTTAATTTGTCTGTTAACGCTTATGGCAAAGAACAATGATATACATGTACCTTAAATGATATGGTAAATTCTTTGTAAAAATGTGAACATAAACTGAGCAGCTATTTCGGATGTAAACCTGGACAACATTTTTTTTTGTAAGTTTTTTTATAGGGGCAAACGTAAAGATGGGTCACCTGATGGTAAGTGATCACCGCCGTCTATAGACACTAACAACACCAGGAGAGGCGTAAGTGCGTTGCCGGCCTTTAAATAATTAATAACTGCCCGTGAATTCATTACGGTATAAAACATAATAAAGATAACATATCGCTATGTCACTAAGGGAAAATGTAACTTATTATTAGTGATAATCCGATTTGATTAGAAGTTCCGGAGATTGTCGTTGTGAAACAAACAAACTTTATCACTTCTTAATGAGTAAATTACAATAACATATTTTTTATATTACATACTAACATTCATTATATTTCATAAATTAATTGAACTTCAAAATTATTATCACAAACACTTAAAGGGGGTTTTTTTAAGCTACTGCATAGCTTCTATCGCGGGCCTTGAGCGTGGGGACCGAATCCAGAAATTCCGTAACGAAAAAAACCTAACACACCCCACTCCGACCGGCACAGCGGTGATACTTTTTAGTTTTTCCATCTATCGATAAATACCAGAACTTTTAATGACTTTTTGAAATATCACGCTTGTCCCTTTAGTTCAGCAACCCGCCTTTAGGTGGCATTGGTTGTATTGGAAAACTACCGTAATCAGCTGTTTGTGAGAAAGTATATAGGTGTATAGGTATTTATCATCTATGTACAACAGTGAATATCTGTACTCGTATAATTTGTGTACAAAGTGTTTTAAATATGAATAAACAAAGTGCATTTATTAATGAAGAAAGTCACGAAAAAATAGTGAAAGAAAATGAGTTAGTACTCTATATACATTCATTTTATTATTATTATCACAAATGCAGTATTATTTTTTGAAATAAAAAGAAAAAAATTAATTAATTTTTTTAATTATTTTTTTTTTAAATACTGCATTAATAAAATAAAAAAATTATAATTGCATAAGTTGATAAAAAATGCTATGCAATAGCTTTACCACGGCAGTCTCCGAGTGCCACACGTCTTTTTTTTTCGAACTGACTACGCTATTCGCCTAGCAAGGTCTTAACAGCTTCACCGGACTATCTTAAAGGGCGGTAAAACAAAAAACGTATGATGATTTACTATCTCAACCTGCAGTCCAGACACCAGTCAGTTTCTCTTAAAAATCAATACGTAATGTAGTTTACGTTTCTTACCATCTCGACCACAGTTTCGCTTTACGTTAATAAGACTGTGGTCAAATGGTCTCGCTTTAACATGATTGCCGTAAGTGCATGTAAAATGAACGTCTAAAAGATCGCACGCTTAACATACTGGTAGTAATCGTTCATAATAATAAGAACTTCTGAATATGTTAACAATTTACCGAATTTAAAAACCCTCTAACCACTATAACAAATAAATGAACTCAGTTTAAAAATAAGGAAGTTTTTTTAAATATTAGGACAATTTTTTTTATGTCATAGGAGGCAAACGAACAGACAGGTCACCTAATGTTAAGTGATCACCACCGTCTATAGACACTAACAATACCAGGGGAAGGGGGAGAGGAGTGAGAGCGGAGGAAAGGGGAGGTGGGCCTCCGGCGGTCTCACTGAGCGAACGAAACGCAACAATGCAAGCACTGTTACTTCACGCCGGTTTTCTATGACAGTGCGGTACTAACTCGGGCGAGCTGACCCATTCATACTGAAACTAGTAATAGCTTCAGCGTGGCTCTACCACCTACCTAAATTCCAATTATAATGGGACACGAAGTGATTTAATTATGTATTAACCTGAGTGCTGGACTACGAAAGAGACGGATGAGAGAAGATTACATGTAGCAGAGATGCAATTGTTAAGATGGATGTGTGATGTACGATTAAGTATGAGTATTCCAGAGGAAGTATGAAAATAGCACCAGTAACTGAGAAATCGAGACGTTTTAGGTTAACATATTACAGGCATGTCATGAGTAGACATGAAAGTCATGTAACTAGAAAAAATTTGAGCATGAAGGTGGACGGATATAGGAGTTGAGAAAACCGAAAAAGGTATGGATGAATAGTGTGAAAAGTGATATGTATATAATAGGTGTGAATTCTGAGATGTCATCTGACAGGGGAAAGTGAAAGAGGAAAACATATTATGCCGACCCTACTTAGGTGCGATACTGGTAAGAAGATGAAGATGAAGTGGATGAATTGTAGATCATAGTCAGCACAGGTCAATTAAAAAAACAATGCTGAACTTCGAGAAAGAGAGACGAACTTCTTAGCCTTCCATGGATTCACCGTGCGGGTGCCGGGTCCATCGTGTGGCAGAGGGAGAAACTCAGAGCAGTTCCCAGGACTTGCGACCCAGGTGTAAGTTTAAGGAGGCCCCCTTTGAGATGCGCATCAACGCTCACCTTCACTGCTCGAGTTTCCCGCCCTGCCTAGCCAAATTTGGTAGGAACCTGTTAGTGCAGCCTTTGATACTCGTTCTAAAATAGAACTTACTGCAGTTCTCGACAGGCCAAGGTCCTTCAGAAGGTTGTAGAGAGATTTTGCTGGTATACCTCTCGCTCCTACTTCTACCGCGTATAACTTAACCACATAGCCATTTTTATTTAGTTCATTAGTTCTTCACAATCTTTCTTTAGTCACCGTAACCTAGAAAGCTTTTGGAGACATTTTTACTGATTACGAAACATGACAAAGCAAAATAGAGTCAGTCATGTGCGGCTTCTGGGTTGAATCCTAGCACTTGTTACCACTGCGCCGTGATCGTATCGTTTGTCGATACTCATAACTTTAAATAATACTAGCTGATACCCGCGATTTCGCCTGTGTTGCTTGTTATCTTAACAATATATTTCACGTACAGAAGAAAAAAAATTGAATGCAAAAATATACTTTTCTTACAAAAATTGTTGTCTTTTGTAGTGTTTATATAAATCGTAATTTCTTTAAAGTGTATCATGATATTTTTCTTTTAGATAAGGATCGAGCGTATACGAAGAAAAACCAAAACAAAAAATGATCGAAATCTATCCCTACTGGATAGATTATATATTTGTGTGATACATGTACAAACGGTAGACCTCCGTCATTTTATTTACATAAATTAAAAAAAAATCTCTTTAATACTAAAGGTTTTATTCGAAACTTTTATGATCCTCTCTGTAACGTTTAAAATAAAGAATTAAGCAACTGGTGTAATTATGATTATAAATTTGTTTTCCTGAAAGCGTAGCGGCACTTTAAATGTATGGAAGGTGTCCAATAAATTATTTTTAAATAATGCCCATTAAATGTGCTCATTACATGACGGAACGCCTACCAAAACGTCGGTGCATATTTTAGTAGCTCGACTCAGATACAGTTAACTGTATAGATTATGAATGGGACATATGAAAGTAATGATTATTTTGAAGCAAGTCACTGAGAAATGTTAATTAATTAATATTCGTATATCACAAATTATAATGAGAAATTATAATATTACAATTTTGGTCAAGGTTATCATGTAACAAACGCTTATGATATCATAAGGCAAATATAGTTCATTCTTAATATGAATCATAGAGAATTTTCAGCATAATCTCATCTAATATTAAATGATGATGTGACCTTTGATGAGGAAAACACATCTACAGATTTTCAACATGACGGTGGAAAAAGTGAAATGGTGCTAGAATCAGGTCATTACAGGATCCGACCGACGCGTTGTTTGAGCATATCTATCATAGCTTTAAAGATATAAACATATGAAGAGCTAGAAATTCAGGTCAATTATGACTATGATCCATAAGAAACTATAAAGTTTATTTTTTATATATCTTTAGGGCTGTAAATATGCATGTCAGTAAAAGCAATCTGTTACACAGATGAATACAATTAATACAAATTGTGGAAATTATATTTTATGTCTTTCTTTATTTTATTTCCATTCTATACTTTTTTATGTTTAACTGAGATCACTTCATAGCTGGTTAGTGACTGAGAAGTAGAACGCATAATCTAACTCCTCGTATTACCCGTGTATAACTGTATTCTGCCAAACACACGCTTTAGACGAGATCATAATACCCTACGAATCGTTTGCGATGCGATTGCAACAGAAGTTGGTTTTTATTAGAATTATCAATTGATGACTTTATTATTTTTTCTTAAAATACCAAACCTGTTTTTCGATTCATATTTGTCATAAGCGTTCTCTCGAATTGCCTCATCTGCAACTTCATCGATTATAAATAGTACCTTGCATTGTAAAACATGTTCGATATTTATCTGATTCTCATTTGAACGTTATCTATGCTAATAGCGATTGTGCATGGTCATGTACGGAATATTCAGTGAAATAAAACCGTATCTTACAACCATTAGCGCCTCATATCGTATGCAAATTGCCGTTAAATCGAAGCCAACAATTACGTCAAGCGGACGGCGATTTCTCTTAATTTTTCGTCATTAATTTTCAATATTATTCTTTTTTTTTATCTCCATAGTTTACGATCGCGTAATAACGTACATACTGCCGAGGTGATGATTTTGGGTGGTCCAAGCTTGAAGTAATGATGTTATTATTTATATTGTGGATTATTAATGGTCCGGTCAGTTGAACCGTCTCATCGAGATAAGTTTGTTTTCAACTACCACTCATTAGTATGTTATCGGATGAACGAGTGACTTATATACATTTATCAGTGCTTTAAGATTTTGATTAGATTTATCAAGTGACTTCGTCTACGTTTTCTATTCCGTGTCTATTCTGTATTACGTAACATACAGTAAAGTGTTTGATATTATGTGAATATCACGGAAAAACATAATTTATCACCAAAAACTACTATCAAGTACTTTAGCTACAAGTTCACTATATATAATAATACCACCACCACCACCATCTATTTCATTTCAAGATTTCAATTATACAGCGATTGTTTAAAACTACTCTTATCATTAAGAGTTCAATTCATTTTTTTTATGTGGTAGAGCCACTCAGAAGGTATTACTGGTTTCAGCATGAATGGGTCGGCTCGCCAGGGGTACTATCACCCGACCCACAGAAAACCGACGTGAAGTAACAGCGCTTGCATTGTTGCGTTTCGTTCGGTCAGTGAGAGTGCCGAAAGACCACCTTCTCTCCCCTTCCGCTTCCCTCCCATCCCCCGTCCCCCAAACTCAGGCTGGCAACGCACTTGCGACTCCCCTGGTGTTGCAAGTGTCTATGGACGGTGGTGATCACTTAACATCAGGTGAACCACCTGTTCGTTTGCCTCCTATAATATAAAAAAATAAATAATAGAATGAATAAAAAAAAATACAATAAATACATTTAAAATATTGGTAAAAATATAGACTAAAAATTCAGTCCAGTATTTCTTATCTAACAATCCAATTAAAAAAAATTAAATTTAAAAAGTAATTGCACTAACCATCCAAATCTTTCATAATTTCTAAAACGGTGACTAAACTAGTACGCGTGGGTAGTAATAGTAATGGCTTAAAGAATTTCACTCCTGTAGGCAATTTGTTGAAAACCGTCTCGAGGCGAACGAAAACCTTGCGACACTTTGACGCTAATCAAACGATATTTGAGCACTATTTTGGTAGTCCTCCCGGATATTCCCTATAATGTTAAGTCTGCTTTATTGTGCATCTTAAGCGTGAAGGCTTGTTAATTCGGCTCTATATTTATAATTCTTGTCTAAATAATAATATGATAATATCAGCCTGTAGCTATCACATTGCTGAATCAAAGCCCTCAATCCCTAGGGAAAAAAATTGATCATGAGATCATGAGATATTTCAAATCTTGAAAAATCCAATTTTACATTCTTTTCCACATAAAATAGCACTACATGAACCTCTCTCAAGTTTAGAATTCCCCAAAATCTCATTATCTCTCAGCCAATAGTGGTATCAACTTAGGTTAGTATATGTATGCGAATGGCGAAAATTTCGTTGGTACATGTCGGAGTTTGAACTTGCATACATCGAATGGATATTCTACCGGTCAACCAACTCGATCATGACATACTACAACATGTGTTTATTTCCTTGAAATAAGAAGCCATTATATAATTTTTTTTATCCCCCCATTAAAAGAAAAAATTTTTTCATTTTATTTTTATTTTTTTATAAAAAACCCCCGGAACCTCCACCACCACCCCTTTTTTTTTTTTTTTTCCCCTTTTCCCATTTTTTTTTTTTCCCCCTCCTTTCTTTTGCCCCCTCTTTAATCATTTTTTTTTCCCCTCCCCATTTTTTTTTTCCCCCCCCCCCTTTTTCTTCTTTTCCCCCCAAATCCCCCCACCCCCCCATTCTTTTTAGTCGAAATCCCCAAAACGGAAACAAACAAACCAATAACAGTTGTTCTTTGTTTTTAGTATTAACCCCGTAAACTCGTTGATTTGCGTGCCGCTCTCCGCTTCTCCAGACGGTACTCATATTCCATAATTACTCGAATTTTTAACGTATCCATGATGACAAAAAAGATTGAAATGCGTGAAAATTTTTTTTTCCTTTTTTTAAATTTTTATTGACTTACAAATTATTTTATTTAATTCCATACTCAAAACGCAATTTCATAGGTAAAGTCCTATTATTTACAGAATTTTGTTTATTATCTAATGCATTTCTATTCATGTCTCTACTATGACGCATACAATTAAATATAGATTAAGGTTCATGAATAATTGTAATATGATTATTGTTCTGCTTTTACATAATTGTTTCTGAAATTAAATCTTTATAATCTTTTGTAACTAGCATTAACTAATTTCTCAAGAAACATTTTATCAGGATTCAGTTCTTAGTTAATAGATATTGGATCGTATTTATTATATCTGTATTCCAATATGGTATATGTTTTTACTACAACAAAATAATATAAATCTCGTATAGTAACTATAGTATAAAACAAATAGTATTTTTATTAGTATAAAACGCTTTCAGCCGATCAGTCTTCTTCGACCTTCGATTCTTAAACAGACAGTTGCGTTATAATTTTTTCATTTCGTCGATATATCAGCATTCAATTGCGACACTTGTTCAAACGAATGGGTGATGGTTATATTGTGGAAATGATGGTTTTACGCATTAAATAATACGTTTAAAAAATATTAATTACAACTGGAAGGTCCTTCAGCCGATTATATTGTTTGTCGAATGTCCCATAAAGCACCCCGTAAGCCTCTTAATTATTTTAAAATCAAATTATCCTTTATACAATTTGGGCCCTGAGATAGCGCTTTTGAACGTCAAATCTACCACCGGTTCGGAAAACAACCCAGTCGTCGAGAAGAACCGGTAAGAAACTCGATGTGGTTTATCTCTTCATGTTATATATTTTTACAAAACATAAATAGTTACATTCGTTTTTAGTGGATGCACAGAGAGAGGCGTCATTTCCAGACGTCACATTCATGTTCACGTATTGACCCACCCTATAATAAGCCTTTAGATATTAAAACCCGCTTGACATGGTTCTTGAACTCACTATCCGGCAAAACGGTAATGTGTTTTGTGAGTTTGTTATAAAATCTAACAGTACTGTTAGTACTACCTAAAAACTGTATTAGGTCTTAGTGAGCCTGAGGCATGGAATGACCAATTTGCTGCTGTTTCTAGTATTTAAATTATATTGGTCTTTTACTAGATCGTTAACTTCATATGATATGAAATATTTCAGAATATAGTTATGTTAATAATAATATTAATGTTACTTATATTATGTTATGTGTTAACCTATATATGCTTGCTTGGTAGTTCTGTCTGTCATGATTAAAGCTAATTGTTATAAAGTTTAGATCCGTTATACATATGTTGAAGATATGTGACTGAGCGATTAAATACCACGTCAGACTATGTATTCGTAACATACAATAATGTCATTACATTGAAAACCATAGTGTAGTGCAAAGTTTCTCTTATAGCTCGCTTAACTGACTTCTCATGCAAGTTGATCATTTGCAGTCAAGCACTTCGCATTGTCATCTATCTACAACCGTTTTCCGGGTTTACCCTAGTTAATTAAAATTGCCAATTTAAATATTAACTTGTAATCCAATATATATGTGATACTAATAAAAAATAATGAAAAGTCTTCGTTTGCCTTCGAATACGTACAGATTAAAATAATAAAATATAATTGTTTATTGAATCTCCAGCAACGAGGAATTTTATAATCAGCTAATTATTTTTTCTATCCCTAAACCCGTTCCTTACGAGGGTCACGTACAAAGCAAACCACCGACCACCGTGGGAACCCTAGTTATTTGCCCACTACATTTGTTGGTCTCTCCACGAGCGGAGACCAAACACTCGATGCCTTTTGTCCAGAAACGTAATGGGGATAGGCAAATAAAAATAAGAACGGTTCATTGGGAGTGGCGCTCGTGATGGAATGGCGATATGACGTTAAAACTCGTAACATAATTTCTTTACATTGTACCTAATATCGTTACTAGTTTATTCTAAATTCATATTGTTTTGTAGTAGAAAAAAAATTGATAAGCATATTTCAAATTCAATATTTTATTATTGACTAGCTGATAGCCGCGACTTTGTCTGCGTTGTTTACTATTTCAACAATATATTTGAAGTACTGACGAGAAAATATGAAAAAAACTGAAAGCAAAATAGCAAAAATTCATAACGATGAAGTTGAAATGCCTTTGCGTACCTATTTTTCTCTCGTATTTAACTCGCGCCGTCATTTAAATTATAATAACTTTTGATAGAGTGAACCGAATTTAATGAAATTAAAATGAAATGTTACTTGAGAATATGCTTTATGGCGTTAATCGTGACTTTATAGTTGGACCTCCGTTTATATCCTATACAGAGTGAAATCAACTGCAGAATACATGTGTAAGCGCATGAATTCAGAGTGATTGCACTTATTTGGCTCATGCTCTTTTCGTTTGTAATTGTTAAGTCAAAGTTTCTATGAAAGAAATTCTTTGATATATCGTACGAAAGAGTGGAAATTTGGGTTAAAAAATCTTCATATACAAAGCGAACGAGTAAGTAACAGAAGTTAGTAGGGATATCTTCAAAAAGTTTAACAGAATTGACAGATTGACGTTCAGTTATTCAGTAACTATTTTATTACGGTCGTACTGTAGTAGTAAGTTAAGTTAGTGCACCCGTGCCAAACCGTATTCATTACATGTTGTTACTGTATTATAAGATATCCCGTTTTTTTATATCATAGAAGGCAAACGGACAGGTGGGTCACCTAATGTTAAGTGATCACCGCCGTTCATGGACTCTAGCAACACTAGGGGAGCGTTTTCATTTTTCATTTCTTGAAGGCTTGTAGTTTGTAATGGTTTGGAAACACCGCCACTAGGAGTCGATTCCACAGGGTACCGAAGTACGAAGCAGAAATGACCTTGAGAACGTTACCGTAGAAGACCTCCACTCATCGAGCTGGTGTGGATGAAATTTCAGTTTCTGACGGGCTGTATGATAGTGATTATTATTGAATTTGGGTTGCTATTAGTGTGTCGTCATGTGTTGAGGCGCTATTTGTTTTGTTCATACTCAAATACCATGACGTGTTGTAACGTTGTGCGTTTTCAGATCATTCAATAGTTAAGCTAATGCGGTGCGATCCTTATAAAATATTTTTCTCAGAACCATTCGACACTGACAGTGAATTTGATGAATACATTCAATTTATATTGCAAAGTATTCAATATTACACTACTAGCGCAATAATTGAATCGGAGATTTTTACGTAATATGACAGGTGGGAACTACATCTACTGCAATAATGTGTCGTACTGCGAGATTCATATTAGTGTGTTGTCTTATGTCGTGACAAATATCTCACCATCTCTGTAACGCCACAGGATGTACAGCGATCGCCATAATAAAAGTAGTCGCAACACATTTATGCGCACGTAAATACAGTAATACAACGTAACCGAGAACATTTTGTTGTTTCACGACACAGTAATATGACATTTCTTTAAGCGTAAGTGTTACCTTAATAATTGATCATCATCATCAGCTTGTAAGAGACCCACTGCAGGGCCATATGCCTCTTCCCGAAGGAAGGTATAGGCGTAATCAGCACGCCAGCCCACGACGTATTGGCGATTTCAAACTCTGAGAAATCCACAATTCTACGTTTTCCGACATACAATAGTACTACAAGAACGTTTCTCAGGTTCAGGTTTCCTCGCGATATTATCCTTCACCGTCAGCCGGTAGTGTTACCAATTTAAATTAGTAAATGTACGCGAATTCCGAAAAACTTGTTGGTTTAAAAATATGAAAGGGTTCGAACCTGTGGACATCGAGATGATATTCCACCGATCAAACCACTAGACCACCGCGACTTCTGTTCTTAAATATTACTTTGCAAAGTTTAATCGAATCTAATAAAGAAAAAAGAATTATCTTTATGAATGTTTATCCGTCAAAAAGTGTTTCACATTAGTAATTTCAACCATTCGCAATGAATATGTTTAATATTTCCGACGATAATTTATATTGACGTGAAACAACCAGTATTCTTTAATGTATGCAATTCTAAAAAACCATTCGTGTAAATAAACTTCTTGACTTTGAAATATGAATAACATTTGCACTTGGTTATTTATAATGACGTATAAAAAGATATCGTTATTAGAAATTATTTATATGTTATCGTATATTTCTAGACATGATAGTTCGATGAGACGTTAAATTAAGTAGACATATTTTGTGTGAAAAAATTTATATGTAGCAAATGTAGCATGAAAATAGATATTAATAAACAGCATTTAAATATCTATATTATTCATTTATATACTATAAAGATATATCGCACAAGCTTTTACGAACAACATTATATTTGCTAACGTAGCGAAAAAAAATGAGCTCATTCATATACCAAACATACGAGTACATACATGCGTGAAATAAAATACTCGTATATCTGTAAAAATTTTAAAAAAATTAACTAGTATTCCATAGAATAATACCGGAGAAGGTTTTTGAGTCGCATGTTGTAAGGCTCATGACATATCAGCAAGCGAACCTAATGGACTTGTAATACCCAACGTCTTCAAATACACGAGTGGCGTTAAAAGGACCAAAGGACAATACAATACATTTCAGTAGGCGTCGCAAGTTACAAGCTTTTTGTAGATTACAACTTGTATTTTAAAGTACATTCTCGTGGATACTAAATATTACAAGTGACCTCAATTTTAACAATGATGTTCTAAAATTGTACGACTAGGATAAACCCTATAACATAAATGTTATAGTGTTCGCTAAAATTCTATAATATATCAGCAAAATAAATATTGTGACGAAAGTATTTGAAATAGTGAATGGTGAGGTGAGTGAAAGAGAGACAACAACGAGAGATAGGCAAGGTGCGTGATGAGGCAGGGTGAAATACGGGGTAGTGTAATGTTTACAGAATGAGTATTATGCGCTAGATTGTTATCATGACAATCCTTACTAATATTATAAATTCGAACGTAACTCTATCTGTCTGTCTGTCGCGCTTTCACTTTAAAACTACTAAACAGTTTTAAATAAAATTTGGTACAATGATAGTCTAGAGCCTGTGAAAGTTACTGTTTAATGCGAAAAACGGGTTGAAAGAGGGGACGAAAAGTTGTATGGATGTATCGTCATTTTTAGACCTAAAAGCTTGGAATTTATTTTTTTGGCTGTTGATTTAATATAAATAAATATGACATTCAAAATTTTACCCTCAAGGGTGTAAAATAACAATAGGGAACAAAAGTTTGTATGGAAATATGTAAGGTTCAGCTCCGATTTGAAAAATTATTTCAGTGTTGGATAGCTCATTCATAGAGGAAGGCTATAGGATATATATATCATTAAACTAAGACCAATAGGAGCTGAGCACCAATGAATAATGTTTCAAACTCGTTTTTTTTTCCTTTTGAGAGTTTCCGCTGCGAGTTAGTTAGCCTAAACTCATTATTCCACGTGGATGAAGTCATGAGTAGAAGCTAGTATATAAATAATAAATCAAATGATTTTATAAACACAACCCGTTAGTGTTACCCGCCGCGAACTACACGACCGTTGTTTTATAAAAGAAGGCCGCGAAACTTTTCCGATCCTCGCCATAACGGCACCAAATCATCAGTACCTTATCTTACAGGATGGTTGATGATAATGATAATATAACATGTTATCTACGTAACAAAAATTGTGTATCAAATTTCTTTTGTTCTTTATAATAATAATAATAGGCTTTTAACGTCTAATTTGATTACATATTTAGTAATACTAGCTTTCATTGAAACAAATCTAATCAATGAAATCTATGTAGTCGGGTAATACCCTTTTACAATCAGTTATTTTTAGCATTTCTATTGATAATAACGATAAGAAAACAATGTGATTTGAAACTAACGATAAGTATTATATAAAAAGGAACAATTTTAAGATTTTTGTTGTTTTCTCTCTAACCATTTTGCTTTTAAAGACATTTATCGTATCTACGTGTATTTTTATTAATTAATATTTACTAATCAGGTAATATGTTATACACAATAGTATAGAATTCTATAAAACCATAATAATCACTAAAAGAAGAATTCTATAATTAAATTAAAACAGCTCAATACCTTTTTCTCCTCTGTACGTCAACTGACTTTTCTTCATATTTTTGTTTAGTATAGTCCGAGTCGTCGTTTTTGGCTGCTCTGAATGATGTTTTAAGTTCGATCTTGCGCATAGTACAGTCAAGAGGTAAATACAATACAAATACAGAATATTATTATCCCATCAAAAACATAAATGTGAAATGAGAGCCAAGTTCAATATTACGATATATGCTTTGGTTGTTGACTTCAACGACAAAAGAAGTGAGATCTAAATGGGTGCCAAGTTCAATGGTCAGTTCTGAAATTTATTTACAACAACATAAAATATGTTAGAACAAGTTAAAATATCATTTCTGATTATAACTTGGGATAATATTGTAGCCCGAGGTCTGACTTGGCTAGTTCGATCATACGAATTATAGTACCTACTAAAACAGTCATGGACAAGCCCTATGTCCGATGGCTAGATTCTTCCAGCAAGCAAAATTTTCTGAGGAATAAAATAAGAATTAACAGCTTTAGAACTGACGAAGCCTAATATAATTCGTATATTCGAACTAGCCAAGTCAGTGCTTGGACTACAATATTATCCCAATTTATAAGCAGAAATGATATTTTAAGTTGTTATAACATATTTTTTATGTTGCTATAAATACATTTCAGGACCATTGAATTTGGCACTCATTTAGATCTCATTTCTTTTGTCGTTGAAGTCATCAACCAAGGCATATATCATAATATTAAACTTGGCTCTCATATCACCTCATCTGTGTCGCTCTGATACCTACATTTGTGTTCGGTGCATCTACTTCAGAGCGTTTAAAACGTTTGACGCGGTCTTTAGTTATTGATAAGCTTCAGTGTTATTAATAAAAAGAATTTGGACATAGTTTTTTATACATACCATCAACCAGACCAAGCCTTTATTCACAAGTCCCTACAATAATTGTACTTTACGCGATACAGTTTTTACCACATACAAAAGAAAAAAGAGCAAAAATTAATACAAATAAAAATAGGTATGTATCTCGACATATCTTTATATTAACCCGACAAAAAACACTATGTGCCACTTATTATGGTCGAATTTCAATCACAGGGTGACCACTAGCACATATTAATATTTACGCTGCTGCCTTTGAAATGGACCACCTTGTAAGACACTGGACGTCCAATATTTACCAAGCGGAGTATTTTTTGTCAAGCCCAAATGGAAGGGTTGAATGGCTGAGGGTGTTTGTCGAAGCGCCGTCCTTCACTGAGTTATAGCAGAAAGTGGAAAATTGTTGATACGAGGGCTGTTATTGTGTTGTCATGCAGCCTGTTAAGTTTGATTTGTTTGGAAGGTTTCTAACACCCTTTAATAATACCGGCTTCACGAGCCGACCAGCCTACAGACAAATGACTATAATATAGGTACCTATACAATTTAGATAATTATCATATTACATTTCTTACAAAAATACTAACAACAAATGATCAAATCAATACGTGTGGTCTAAAATATTTTTAAGCAGTTTGATCCTAGTTCTTAAATTATTATTTAATAGCGGGCCCGGGAGACGTTGTCCCGCCCTGATTATAAAGAAATCCTGGACAAATTATATACCAAAACGTTCCTCGTGAATCACTTTATCCATTGATGAAAACCGCATAAAGATCCGTTCAGTAGTTTTTGAGTTTATCGCCAACAGACAGACGCGGTAGGGTACTTTGTTTTATAATATGTAATGATTTTACTAAATATATATTTAAGTCAGGATATAAACCGAGGTACGTTTATCTGTTTCGTCTTTTTCATCTATCCTTTTATATCCTATTTAATTTCTATATATTACGACTAATTTCCATAGATATTTTATCTTCTAAATTAAAACTTTATTGATTTTTTAACACAAAACCATGATTAGTAACGGCGATATGAATCTAATAAACGTCAGAAAAAAGTAAAATGGGCACTTAAACAAAAACTATAAGTAGATTTTATGTAAGAATATTGAAATCTCTCAATATCGAGAAAGTGAAGCACTTAAATGCGTATCCATTTTTGCACAGAATCCAATATCGCTCAGAAACACTCGTTCGTTCGAGAACTGTTTACCGACCACTACAATTTCCTTGTAACTGGGTATATTAAATTTTAAAGATATAAGAGAATATTATACATAAATGGCTGAAGAGACATATGATTTTAATATTGTATGCTTTAAAAGTATCACCGTTAATATTATGTTAAACAAATTTTGGAAGGTTTTTTTTGAATTTTTGTCTTTGATTAATCGTAATAATTTTATTCGTGGAAGTGAAGTAGAGACTAATTTCTTTTATTATTTTGCCTTTATTATGTACTAGCGCGCGCGCTGTACGCGTTTTTTTTAATTGTATGAAAGAAATATCAAATTGTGAGACCACGTACAATTATAGAAATGCTCTTTAAAGGAATTATAAGCACGATATGCACACCACTTAAAGTAACCTGTAACGTATACATTAGATATATAAATACTAACAGTGTTTCAAATTAGGTTGATGATACAGCAGCATATTTGAAACCTTAACACACGATATAACTACCTCAGTGCTCACTTAAAATTGTGTAAGGAACTAATGAAACAATGACTTAAAGATGTTATTACAATGATATAATATCGCCATGTTGTCTATAAGTAATACGTTTATTAGAAAGACCCCTTCTATCTTCAAAATTACTATTAATAACTATAATGTTGAATTGTAAACAATAAATGTCTTGATCTTGCATAAATATAAATCAAGTTATAAAACTTTATATCTATCTAAGCAGTTTTTAATATTCAACAATTTAAATAGTGCTCACTGAACTCGATACGATATTCTTATATATTACTATGGTTACCGAGTTATGTAAACGAAAGCACGGTAAATAAGTAAAAAAGACAATATAATTTAAGTTACATACATAGATATAGATATATGAATTTCAATTATATTTATTCTTGGAGTTCAGTACAACGCACGTCTTACGCACATGTTTACAGTGAACAACATATTTTTGCTAAATTTCGTGTGGACGAAATCGCAGGTAACAGCTAGTCTAAAATAGAATAACCTAAATTACTTCCTATAAGGTCAGCTATGTGCCAGTGAAAGTCCCGTGAAAATCGGTCCAACCATTTTGGAGCTAGCACTGCGGATGAAGCCATGGTCAACAGCTAGTCTAAATTAAAATTGACTAAATTACTTTTTATAATGTCTGCTTTCTGCCGGTGAAAGTCTCGTAAAAATTGGTAGAACCGTTTTGCGGATAGCATTGCGGACAAAGCCGTAGTTAACAGCTAGTCTAAATTAAAATAGATTAAATTGCTTTATATAATGTCCGCTATGTGCCGGTGAAAATCTCGTAAAAATCGGTCGAATCGTTTAGGAGATAGTACTGTGGGTAAAGCCACGGTTAACAGCTAGTCTAATTTAGAGTAACCTAAGTAACTCGCTGTAATTTCAGCTATCTGCTAGTGAAATTCCCGTCCAAATCGGTCCAGCCGTTTCAGAGATTACT
Source organism: Antheraea yamamai (assembly GCA_036509395.1). Classification (NCBI taxonomy): domain Eukaryota; kingdom Metazoa; phylum Arthropoda; class Insecta; order Lepidoptera; family Saturniidae; genus Antheraea; species Antheraea yamamai. The sequence goes on from AP028446.1 coordinate 13,945,789, forward strand.
CGGAACAAACAGAAAGACAGACAGACCGACGAAAATTTTAAAAATTGCATTTTTGTTTTCACTGTGTATACTTTCATACCCAATCAGTAATAAAATTTTATTTTGATATTACATACAGACACTTCATTTTTATTATATGTATAGATATATAAATGAAAATGATAAAAGTGAAGACCATGATGTACGCGTCACGAAAAAACTGCTAGATAGATTTCGACCTTTTTTTTTTAGTTTATCTTTTTTAGGCATTTGATTCTTATCTAAAAAATCGAAATATTTTCATTTAATATAAAGCTAACGAGTTGAGCGATGTGTGCAGTGGGCAAACGGTATGGAGCGCATGCGCAGGAGAGGGAAACACTGCTTACAAATAAATTTTGTAAACTTTTTCTGTACTAATAAAATATATTATAAGATAATAAACGTCGTAGACGAAGTCGTGGATATAACTTTATATTCATAGTTCATAAGTAGTAAATTTTATTAAGTTATTACCTTTTTATAAAAAAATGTACATCAAATCATTTAGGTTTAAGTGCAAACATCTCATTTTGATAATGAATAAAAAATATTCCACTCTTAGATTCATATGCTCCAGCGTGCAGTTGGTACCAGTTGGAACCGGTCCAAATGTTTGGTCAAACACTTAGTATGGAGCTTCAACTAGTTGGCTGAGGGATCATGTACTTTGATTAACGTAGTATGTGTTTTTGGAATTTCCTTTCTGCCCGTTTCATTCTAACGTTTAGTGTTAAGTGTTTTATGACGTCTGTGCATATGAATTTATAATTAGATTCGTTGAAAAGTATTTGTTTTAATTAATGCACTTCATTAGTGTATATAAACTGATACCCCTGGCTTCCTCTGCATAGTTTATTATCTTAGCAATCACGTAGTGGTTATAAAAAGTATAGTTTCTTACAATTTTAATAACCTCATATTAAAGAAACTATCGTGAATTCGTGATAGCTTTTTTTTAGATAAAGACGTGCTATCTTATTACAAAAAAGTTAAATACGAATTCAACACTTGGTTAAAAAAAAAATGATCGGAAAAGAATGTGTTACTCTCATTTAGAGACAGACACTGTTTATATGTAAACATATTCTATCACTTGTCTTAATTAACAGGTCTTATTTTATTGTTGATTTATTGTATTTCTATTTGGCGGCAAAAGACGTTTCGTAGTAAATTATGCATTTCGCGGGTATGTTAATAATTAATTTGGAAGATGTAGATGGATTAAACAATTTTAGAGATTCACAAGTAAATCAAACCTACTGCTATATGTTATTATTGACATTTCCATTTTATTTAATTTGACATTATATACTGTTGTTCCACTTTACGCACTTTGATGTAATATATTACAGTAGTATTTATTTATTATAACAATTACGTTATTTTTTTTTAACCAAAATATCATAATAATAATAACCAATTTCACTCAAAATAAATAATTTTTCTTTATGAAGATCTAAGCAATAAAAATTTCAAAATGAAAATTCTTTTCAACGTATCTGTATGTAAAGGAATGTTTTTGAATAATAAGATTGAATTGAATGAATAATACTCAATATAAAAAACTTAAACCAGACGTTTAGCTAGTGACCACTGGGACACACTTGTGTAAGAGTGTTTTAAACATGTGTTTAATAAGGTTTAAAATTTTAGACACTGTTTAGTAAAAGTCATATTAAACGCATATTCATTTTCGTTTTTGTAATAAGGCCCGAAGTGTCTAAAAAGTAATATGAAATACAATTAATCAAAACCTATTCAGTAGTTTATGAGTAATGTACACAGAATCGCAGATCTCTATAATTTTAATTGTATAAGTAGAAGTTAACGGTAATGTGTAATTAATCACATACAGGGCTACTGCATTTTTATCTGTAGTAACATACTGATCACTTCCTTCTGAAGACAAAGTTGGAATATTTCCTATATCATTACGTGCTTTTTAGACCACATTACAACAGTACGAGCATTATCACTACGCATCAGAAATGTATATGGTAAAGGTCTTTTATATTAGGACTGTACACGAGTTCTAACAACTTCAACATAATAAATGATTTTATTTGTTGTTTCTATGATTCATTTTATTATTTAAATAAATTATACTTTACTTTGTCTATTTAAAAAACATAAATCTTCAAGAATGTTACTTATGGTTACAAAACATTTTAAAAGTAACTCATTTATGGCTATCGCTCTAAGTTCATCTTCTTACCCGTATCCACCTTTTTTATATTATAAGAGCCAAATGAATAGGTGGGTCACCTGATATTAAGTGATCACCGCCGTTCATAGACACTTGCAACATCAGGGGAGTCGCAAGTGCGTTGTAAGCCTGTTTTTGGAGGTAGGGGGAAGAGGACGGGAAGGGAAGAGAGGAAGGGAGGTGGGCCTCCGGCGCTCTCACTGACCGAACGAAACGCAATAATGCAAGCACTATTACTTCATGTCGGTTTTCTGTGGGTCGGGTGGTAGTACTCCGGGCCAGTGGACCCATTCATGCTGAATCCAGTAATAGCTTCAGCGTGTCTCTAGCACCTATCAAAACCCTTCCCACCTAAGTAGGATCGGCACAATATGGTTACCCCTTCCACTCTCTCGTTTCCGATATCATCTCAATATTCATATCTTTTACAAATATGTCATTTTCCACACAATTTATCCACATCTTTTTCAGTCTTCCTATAGTCGTACATCCATCTACCTTTGTACTGAATTTTCTAATTATCTGATAAAGTTATAGAGCTAAGACTTTAAGATTTAGGGCTAAGTTGTATTGTAATATATTTTTAATTTTATTAAAAACAAACATTTGATTTTAGGAACGATCTAGTAGATCGAAGAACGTTTTTATATATTTAAATTAATATTCTTACCTCACTTACCTCATTCTAACAGGCGCCTCTCTCTAAACACACTTGTACTAAACTACGGTATGCACCGGCACGTACTATGGACTAGTTAGCACTTATATAAGTACATATTTTAGTGTCTACAAACATATTAATCGACTCCATAGATATGCCCCAGAGTGACCGATACATCGAACTTACATACGTACTCTTTTATAATTTCATAGAGTAGATACCTATACAGAGGTTGCAAAATATCGTAAAATATAGTTTGCAGTTTTATACCAAAATATTTTAATTACGATTAGTCTATACCAATATTATAAAGCTGAAGAGCTTGTATGCTTGAAGGTGCTAATCACAGGAATTACTAGTCTGATTCGAAAAATTATTTCAGTGTTAGATAGCTCATTTATCGAGGAAGGCTATAGGTTATATTAACGCTGAGACAAATAGGAGCGAAGCGCCGATGAAAAATGTTTCAAAATCGGGGTTAACGTACGTATTATTTTAAAATATTTTCACCTTTTACGTAAACGAAGTTAAAGTTGAAGTTAGCATTAAATAATAATAATAATAAAACCTTTTATTCCATGCAAAAGTAGGATACATACATAGTTTAAAGAAAAAAAAAGAAAAAGAATAGAATAATAATTATTTTAGAAAATGTTTAAATATAGATAATAATATAGAAGTTTATTTGCAAGAACCCCTCCTCAAGTGAAGGTGAAGGTCTCCTCTAAAGAATTCCTCGTGTCTCTATCTTGAGTTATTTGCGGCCAACAGGTACCAGCTATTTTTATCAACTCGTCTGCTCATCTCGTGTGTGGTCTGCCTTTGAGATGTTTGCCGATTGGACCCTTCGACGTTATTACCCTGCTGGTCCATCTCTCGTCCTTTAGCCTCGCTACGTTAAAGTTAGCGTTAGCCCAAAGTAACTATTCAACGCGGACGAAGTCACGGGCAAAAGCTAGTCTAAAACATATTGGTATATAAAAAATTAATCGTAAACTTAATAGAATAAATCAATATGAAAAATACTTTGTTTGTTAGGTCTTGAAATAGCACTTGGGAATGTTGAGATACTGTCACCGATTCAACAGATAAATCAAATATCTAAGCGTAGGAAACTCGATCTGGTTTATATATATAGTTATCTCTCGATATGGTTATCTCTTCTTATATATTTATGTTTTATATTCAAGCTAAGACAATTGCTTCCTAATTTCTATTTAATTTTATTGTTGTTTCATTTAATATATATATTCTTTCTCCACTTCTTCTTACCTGATGTAAAATGGTGACGTGATCCTAGATGGCAAACACGCTAAGCCTAGGGAGGCTGTCTCTCAAGTGCACCTATAGGTGCACGAACACACCCATAGGTGCTTGACGACAGATGTCCAACTTGAGGATTGTAGCTAGCCAGACAGGCTTGGAAAAAGCTCTACCGCCTTGCAGTATAACTTACACAATCTCGAGGAACTATTACACGCATAAAAAGATAGATTACTGTAAGTATGTTTAAAACAACAACAGTTAAACTAGACTGATGACGTTCATCAGGAACTAACTTTGATATTGATTAAAGTGCTAGGTGGATATTGATTTTTAAATAGACAGATCTTCAACATTTATTCCTAGAAGATAAGAGGTTGCAGAATCTATACATGTGTGAAATGCGAAGAACGTTTCCCGGCGTATCCTGATACCTAAATATAATCTAAATAAGCCAACCTTTAGGAATAGTTTTGAGATTTATATATAAATTTATTTTGTACGTGTGTATGTCACTGAACTTCTCCTAAACGGCTGAACCGATTTTGTTGAAATTTTGTATGCGTGTTCCAGTGGATCCGAGAATAGTTTACATTCACAATTAGACCCGGTAGGTGGCACTGCGGTTGACTTTTAGGATTTTTTTAATAACAAGGCAGGATAACGTCCGTCGGGCCCGTTAGTACTAATATAAATTTAGAAATACAATACAATAAATTCATTATAACTTTGAGTTACTTTATAAGTATTTAGAAACTAATGTTTTGTAATATGCTTTTATAGGTGGTAGAGCCACGCTGAAGCTATTACCGGTTTCAGCATGAATGGGTCGGCTCACCCAGGGTAGTACCACCCTCTCACAGAAAACCGACATGAAGTAAAAGTGTTTGCATTGTTGCGTTTCGTTCGGTGAGTGAGAGCGCCGGAGGCCCACCTCCCCTCCCCCCATCCTATCCCCTCTCCTCGTCTCCTCCCCCAAACACGGGCTGGCAACGCATTAGCGACTCCCCTGGTGTTGTTAGTGTCTATGGACGGCGGTGATCACTTCACATCAGGCGACCCGCATGTTCGTTTGCCTCCTATGATATAAAAAAAAAACAAATATAAAAATTAAACAGAAAAAAAATAGACACTATTTACTAAATATGTAAATGAATACTTATGTATATTTATAGAGTATAATGTTATGTTTCGATTATGATGCCATTTTAAATCAAACATACGCCCACTAAAATGAATCGAAGCGGAGCCAGATGAAGGGTAAATATTATGAAATATGTATTTTTATGACTATAAAGAGATGACACGTTTATGTGTACTTTATGTAAATCAAATAAAAACAAGAATAACTTAAAGACGTCTGCACATCCAGCGAGCTATGTCATATAGGGTTGTAAATATGAATTCATTGGAGAATTACATTGCGGGTCTAACGTGGTTTGAAAGATTAGGCACACAGTTTTCATAGTAAATTTTATTGATGAAATTACTTATTTTTGAAGTTATACTTCTTTTGGCGCGTTAGGGAAAAATGACGAGAGTAAATTTTTACGATGCGCGCGCACACTGTCACGAAAAACCGACACCCTGAAGTTAGCTATTAAAGTTAGAGCATGTTGTTTCTTTGTATTAAAACTTTCAATGTATATCTTTTTTCTATACTTAGTGTCGTTTTTTCTACAAACGTAGAATAAGGCGAAAGATAAAATTTTTGAAAAGATTTTTATCTTGTTACGCCAAAGAAGTATAACTTCTAACGCGTGTACTTAAGTACACACACACACTTTTTTTTAAATTTCATATATAGCTCCAATATTAATAGTAAACGCAGATCAGAGTCCGATAAATATGATACGTAATCTCAGGACTCATCTGTATAATCGCAATAAGGGATTTATATGTAGCATTTATACAAAGTTCGTAACCCGATTTACTTCTGTTATTAGTGCTTAATTCATCCTTTCGATAGTTGTTAATTCCTATCTTCAATTTTGTTCTTCTTCTTAATTACAATACGTTTATCATTTTGTCTTTATGTTTATACTTAAGAATCTTTGAATATATGCCATCTATTATGTTGCTTCATTCATAAAAACATTCCATAAATACATTATCCATTATTTACTTTGCCACTTCCGTCCGGAATTGATTGACAGCTTTTACTTCTTTCTGCAGCAAGAAATATTTGTTATTTGTTGTTTTGTTAACGATTTGTGTACCTGAGAAATAATTATCTATAAGCCAATAGCCCAGTCAGCTTAGCTAAAAGAAGAAATCAATTTAAGTAAATAAGAAAAAATTAAGTAAGTAAATGTAGATACTTAAACACTCGCTGCTAACAGTTGAGACAATAACGACTGCTATTTGATTATTTTGTATATTCAAGAAATACTAAAATAGACTTCAAATACATGATGAAAGCAGAAGAGCCATGAAGACTCAGTAACAATATGTTCGAATGCACCACATAGATCGACATTAGTATCAAATCCATTATGAGCTTTCTATCGTGGCAGCGTGGTAGAGCATTTTTTTCTATGTTGGCCTGAATGGTTTCCCCTTGAGCTGAGTATCACCATAAATGTGTTCCGGCAGATGTGTTACATGCCATTGCTTTTACTATTCACGTGTTCCCATTTTCAGAAACATCTTCAAAGATATACACTTAATATATACTATGAAACGAAAAGTCTGCACACGGTTTACGGTAATGCAAAATAAACAAGTGCTTATTATTTTTCCTACCTCGAATTGTTTGAAAACCTCTTGAAATCGTTGACCAAATACATCTGTACTAAATTCTAACATTTTTGACGCTTCACTGGCAATGATAATATTCCAATAGTTTGCAGAACTAAGTTTGTACGATCACTTGAGTTATTATCTAATACAAATAAAGTCAAGTTGTAGCGAGATATTTTTCTTTACTGAAGATTTTTGTTTTCTTTTTATGATCACGCCATTCCGTGTTGTTTTTTTATTAATATTGAATACTCTATTTTATATATATGTATGAGTTTTATAAAATAAAAATCGACAAAGAAAATTAACAATCAAAATAAAAAATTAAACATGAAAAATTTAATGTACAAAGAGAACTATCATAAACTATTTTATCACTGTAAAGTATTAAGCGTATTGGATAAAAACTTATCAATCGCAAATCGGTACAATAACAGTGAATGTAACTTACACGAGATACCAAGCCCTGAGACTTTATGTAATCTTGTATATATCCCAACCTTTCAAATACCTAAATATATAATATACGACTACGATGAGAGGGTTTGGAAGTGCCTTCTGCACATTTGTTTCCATATATTTATCTCATTTTCTAACATCTCCCTTACTTTGATTTTATATAATGCATATATTACGTGTTTTTTTTCAAACTTGTTGGTTTCGCACAGAGGTCAATTGAAATTGACAATATAAAGGGAGAGAGGAGTGATCGCAATTTGATACAATTCACTATTCACCCCCTTGACGTGTTGCATGGGCATAATATTAAAGTCACCAATATTTTTTAGTCCTGATATAGATACAAGTCAGAGAGTCGTGGTAATTTCAAGGTCTGTTAAATGTCTTAAGATTAGCGATCACATGCTTAGCAAAATTATCGAACGATTCGATTGCAGACTCCTTCTCCATCAAGCCCAAAATATCGAATGGACATGTACGAAGATTATCACTAAGCAATATGTGCTCTAGTCTCTTCGTGCTAAACCTGGGACAATCTTGAAGCAAGTGTTCGAAGTTTTGCACAGATGTGTTATCGCAGGGGCAGGTATTGTCGTCAATAATCTTAAAGCGATTAAGATATTGTTTACAATAACCATGTCCAGTTAATATTTGTGTCATATGGAATGAAAGTCCAATACATGTACGTAATTTTGTAATATCCTCCAATTTGGGTAGACGTGTAATAGTGTATCTACCCTGAGGAGAGTTTTCATACCTAGCCTGCCAAACCCAGTGATGCTCAGCGCAAATTTCGCGCTTGGCGAAACTCACCGGGAAGAATGCATAGCTAGGCGCAGAATATAGAGTCGAGGCGTGTTTTGTTGCGGCGTCAGTTGCCTCGTTTCCAATAGAGCCGGCGTGACTTCTGATCCATGTCAGGTGTACAAAGTAAGGCATACGGGTGTTAATGAGTTTATGAGTTTTGGAAACCAGAGGGTGTGTATTGCTTCGATCACGCAAAGCCCATATGGCCGCCTGCGAATCAGAATATATGGAGAGATGTAAATGCGGATGATTAGAGTTAGTCCAAGAACAGGCCTTGTATATAGCAAAGAGTTTAGCCTAAAAAACTGAACATGAGTTATGCAGTTTATATTTATTGATAGAAATATATATTACGTATTATAAGTTATAATTAGGTATTTATTGTAGTAATCAATAATAGGTAACATTTGTACTGTCATTCATTTAAAGACTAAATTCATGTTTATTTATGTTGATTGAAACTGTATTATTAGGTATGCACGGTAATCTTAGGATTGTTCTAGATTTTCGGCGAGTTTCTATGAGTAAAATGACTATTTAAGTGAAGCGATTTCCTCTTTTAACTAGAAAATATCACGCACAAGGTATTTTCTAAACTCGTACTCCTACATAGGCATAGGTTCAATATTTACCACAAAGCAAACTTTTTGATTTCTTAAACTATCTTTGGGACCTAGTGAATGTACCAAATTCAGTCACCATGTCCATCAGTTTCTTTAGCAACGATCTGAAAATTCTTTGTGATAAATTAAAAATGAAATGGTACGAATTGCAACACTTCCAAAATTATTTAGCAGTTTTTCAGTTATTTAACATTGACAAATCCTTGTAACTTAGGCAATCAAGTAGGGTTAAGTTTACATCATAATTTGTTTTATTTGTTCGTTGTATGGTATCAATAAAAAAACATATTCACTTACATATAGTGACCTTGCATCGTAGGTCTAATTTATAGGTAGGATAAATTATTTATAATAAATTATAGTTTATTTTTTATATTTTAGGTAGCAAATGAACAGGTGGGTCATCTGATGGTAAGTGATCACCGCCGTCCATAGACACTAGCAACACCAGAGGAGTCGAAGGTGTATTGCCAGCCTCTTAAAAAAGTGTACACTCGTTTCTTAAAGGTTTGTAACACGTAATGGATTTGAAAATGGTTCGATTCAACAGGGTCGAAGTAGGAGACAAAAATGGCCTTGAGAACTTTACCGTAGAAGACCCCTCCACCCATCGAGGTGGTGTGGATGAAATTTCAGTTTCAGGCGGGTTGTACGATAATGGAATGCAGCGACAGGTATCAGTCCAAACAACTCTTCTGGTAAATTATTAAATTATTCCAGTATATCCTTCTACATACGGTCTCTGTTCCAAGATTACTCTGTATTTCAAGGTAGGTGTTAATCAAAGTGCCCGCACGCTCCACTAACCCGTCGTCGCGGCTCCATGCCCAGTTAGCCCCACTTTACCCTGTTTGTTCTTAAAGTTACATTTAACCCGCAAACACCCTCTTCCGGTGAGATTATTGGAAATATCGCCTTTTTGTGGCCGCACCCGGTCTGGCTACTTTTAGACAAACAAGTTACCAAGTGGTTATAAAACGATATTATATCTATAAAATATAGAAATATCTAGGACTGTAAACACTTAATACGTAGGGTTTATTAATTTGTAACATATCTAGAGTCCTTAATCAGGATAACCTTACTGGAGAAAAATATTTTTTTGATTCTTGAATATATTGTAACTCTTCTATTAAATTGTTTTATTATTCGCGTATAGGCTTATTTTATTGGGTTTAATAAACAAAATAACACAACATTTGCAAGTTAAATATGATTTAATTTCGTAATTTTTCTTAGCAATTATATTTCATTTCCAGCATCTGAATACTTATTATAAGACACGGTAATACAATAAAGTGTCGTATTAACGAATTCATTAGGTATTTAAGCGCATGTTCTGTTAATCTACAATAATATACACTGGAATGTCAATGTCTTTTATTGTTTGTTTTTACGTATAAATAATATGGAATGACGGAGGAATGTAGAGCAACGTCTAAGGTCACATTGGATTGGCGAAGTTTTATTACAATAATTAACTGATTCCAGAAATACTACCATTTCCTTTTCTAATAATGAATAGTTATGTATAATTATAATAATATTCGCTTAAATTTTGCGTAAAGATCGGATATATCAATTCAAATCCGTCAAAAGACCAAAACTGATTATTCGTTTTTTTTTAAGACTCAGTTAATTATCGGCTTCAAGATTATGTGATTAAATATTAGATAATATAAGACATAATAGCACTGTATATTTTTTTAAACATTTTACATGTAGTTAGTTACTTTATAATCGTTTTCAAGTACCTCGGTAATGTTATAAGATTTGATTTAAAATTTATGAAATAATGATAAAACTGTATCGTATGATGTGTCCTTTCAAAGCGCATAATATAGTCAGCTTACATGGAAACGATTATAAATAAGCGTTGTAATTTAAGATAAATACAGATATCTACTTAAAGTTTATAGACAACAATTTTACATATTAGTTACAATGGGAATACGTAGTGAAACATAGCCACCACACTATGGCACAGATCTTAAAAAATATTTATTAAAATATTAAATACATTATCATTGATATATACTGCCTATAACTGTGTAACGGGTACGACTTTATTTATGTATTTGTAAAGATAGAAGCATTGTCAATTTGAAAATATATAACAAGACTCTATTGTAATCAACAAATTCCATATTAAGGAGATTCAAAAAACCTTTACTCGCATACGCACTCTTAAAACAATATTTACAAAATGCTCAAAACAATATAGTTAAGTTCACAGAATCGTAAGAATTGAAAGTATTATTTAATTCAAGAAATCGTTTCAGTGCCTACATGAAGTTAGTAAATGAAACTAGGTCATATCGACTGTGGCCAATGGCGAGAGAGCGGTCGGTCGGATAGATTAAATACCCATAATTAAATACAAAAAATTTAATACAATTTTACATCTAACATCTACGTTTACAAATTTCTGATTAACATATTCTTCGATAAATAAGTAAACACAATCGTTTTTTTATTATATTTACAAGCAAATAACACAATCAGTACTTAACAGTAAGCGTTTTAAATAATAACACACTGAGAATTGACGTAAAAGCGTTTCGCTACACTTATAGCGGGCCAGCCGGAGCTATTGAGGATTACAACTCGGTAAGCATTCACAAGGATGGGGCCTCGCTCCAACGATATAGACACGTGATCGCGTAGCACCAACGTTCAGCGGTGGTCTGTGTCAAGACTCGTGACCGACGAGACGACTATTTGCTCTTTCCACAGAAAACCTTTTTTCCTTTTAGAGCACGAGTCCGACCCGCTGGCACATGAGCAAACGAGCGCCATGATGTTACACCGCCTTAAGGAATTTCACAGCTATGGACGTCGGCTTGGCGTTTTTTCCCCCATTCAAATGTTTGCTCGCTCGCTTCAGCTACCATTCATGCGACGTTTGAAACGCCGCGGCCACCGCAGCCACCGCAGCTAACCTAACGCTATCCAGTCCACGTCACTGTAATAATACTGCGATAGTTGACTAATACTCTGTCCACTCACAATGTCCATCGACAGCTGGCAACAAAACGCGTGAAGCGTTGAAGCGTAAAGCTGCTAACTCGCCGACGACGATGCGTCCTTTACGTGCCGTCACAGTTCCTTCGCCTCTGATGCCTGCCGTGATGATGACGAACGGTATGGCAGTTCGGTTTGATGGAGTTTTGCGGCGGAGGTCGCCTACGCTGCGGACGCCACTTGGTGTTGGCAAGCATGGTATTGTGCATGTTGATGTCGAAGTCGTGGGCCTCCTTCATGAACGAGAAGCACTTGTGCAGTCGCTCTGGGAGGCGACCCTTGCCTCGACGCAGCTGTACGCCGCGTCGATTGAACCCTATGTATCGGTCTTCGTTCTTCACCAGGTGGTATCTGTTGTAGCCGTCCACAAATTCCTCTTTGAACAGGCAATTGGGTTGTCTCTCTGCTTGAGCTCGCGTCTGTTGGTAATAAGAGTAATTATTAGTTAACAAAAAGAGTCACCCAAGCACATACGTATTGTTATGGATAGATTTTGATTTTTCAATGGTATTCTGTATGGATTTTTAACTTTTTCTTTCAATAAATATTATATTGGATAATATTATTAAAAAATAGTAAGAGTATATAATTCAAATTATCACTTATCTATAATACCTGCAATAATAATTCTCATTATACTTAGTACAAAATTAAATAAAAGATAGATTAAAATTATTATTATACGCAAATAAATAGATGTATAAAAACTATGCAGTCATTAGTTATTTCATATATATTATTATCATTTTAATATCCACAATGATGCTAACAGTGGTTAACTGTGTAGGAAACCTATAAATGTATGTATAGTCTAATATATTACATCAATCTAATGAACCTCTAATAATATTCTCTACTAGAAATGACCGAAAGTGTAATAATAGTAAGAAAAATGTTGTCCACATTTTTTCGAACAATCTTATGGTTTAAATAAAGAAAAATTGATAACTCACCAACCGTCTGCCGACGAGCCTGGAGCGGTTGAAGCAAAGGTACATTTCCTGAATGGGCGAGTAAATAAGCAGTTCTAAGCTGAATCGCGAACTGATGGTGAGATTCGCTGCAACAAAAAATTAAGAATTCAGTGATATAAACTTTAATTACATAAGCATATAACTCCTACACAAGCTGACGAAAACAGTAACTCAGGTAAAACTATGTCTATTTTGTCAATTTTGATCCCAAGACTTACAAATTTCAGATTTATGATTTTATGATTTTGACTGATTGCTCCGCTAACCAACAACATGCGATTAATATATTAAAAAAAACTTATAATAAAATATAAATAGTCATCTAGTCACCTGTACCAAAACATTATTAAAATGAAAACCGATCAATAAGCATAGTAAAAATTAAAATTAAACTTTCTACTGCCTCCTCCGAATCCAATACTTGAATTAATTAATTCATAATAACATATTAATATATAGAAAGTAAACATTCAAGGAATTCCTGATCTGTGGTCGCGTCTGTAGTGATTATGCTACACCATAGGCGATTACTATTCCATTTAAATAAACGCCAAAGGGATTCATTAAATTTTATGAAGACTGGACTGAACGGGCGTTAAATCTTTTCAAATATAATGTCTACTTTTATCAAAACTATACTTAAAAAAAAATCATCTTTCATATCAATATTTGTCCGCGTTTTGAGTCACTTTGTCAAAAAAGGTAGGACGATTATGTGTGCGTAAATCGCTTTCTAAATTTATGTTTTTCTACTTAATTTTTCCAATATAAAAATTTCCTTTTTAATCTACGTAATGCTTAACTTTCAATTACTTTGAATTCAAGTCATTATATTTATGAAAGAAAACAAATATAAATGTGAATAGGTATTCAACGCCGTATTCAGTCACTTTACATTTTAAAAAAAACGCAACACAATGTCTCACTTCTACGTGAAAACTGACCAGTGTACATACTATCACTCTAAGCAATACTTCACAATATTCTTTCAGTGTCATTCTAAATCTGTGTTACATTTTTGATATTTGAAAAAATCTAATTCACGGCGGTAATGTTTGTCCTTGGATCGATCTATACTTACCACCAATTAATAATAAATGATTAGCGATGTATATCACTAAATATAGTGATAATAATAAGCGATGATAGCTCAGCTGATAGCATGTTTGAACACCGCGTCAAGCGACGAAGGTAACGTAAGGTAGGTTGAGTCCTTGTAACTTTTGGTGAAGGAAAAAGTCGTGGTAAATCCATAGCATGGTAATAAGACTTTTTCGATGTCGTACCGGCAACAGTATTTGAGAGGCAATTCTCTCTACCAAGTCGTCATTTAACATCAGATGAGGCTCTCATCATACGCTAAAACCTATCACTACATATTATAAAAGAAAGTCCTCTGTCACGTCTGTCTGTCTGTCTGTTCGCGATAAACTCTAAAACTACTTAACGGATTTTCACGCGGTTTTCACCAGTAGATAAAGTGATTTATGTGGAAGGTTTAGGTACCTAATTTGTTTTTTTTTTTTTTTTTTTATTGTAGCTCGGCAAAGTGACTGTACTGTGCCCGATGGTAAGCACAGTACAATCCAAAAACAATGGCGACCACCGAGAGACATACTATCCATCGCCGGTCGCCGCTGTCATGCCGGCCTGAAAGCGACCCAGTCAGGGACAACCCCCCCCCCCCCAAAGTTGCTGGATATACACCGGCTGATCCCGGAACGCGACACGCCCAAACGTGCCACTATGGCAGGTGTTCCACCTGGTGTACGGTGGTCGCGATCCAGTCGGGTACAGACACCCTACCACCCCGCAATGTCAAGGTCTTTTTATTATCAGGGCGGGATAACGCCCGCGGGAAACGCGAGTATAGTTGAAAAGGGTTATTTTAAAAGTGAATTAATAACTTAAATAAGGATGTCAATGTTAATCTCGATGTGTTTTTAGTTGTTAAATGAACCCTTAGTAAAATACTTTAAAAGCACTCATAAATAATGTACGAGTTTGCTAACTTAGAATAACTAGCAGACAAACACTGATAACACGTCTATAATTTTGATAATGTGTTATTGACGATATAGATAAATAAAAGGAAGCAGGAATTAAATGGGTTTTATTGGCACAGTCTATACGGATTTTATCATAAAACGGAAAATTATTAACTTTTACTTGTTATTCACATAACTTGGTACATAAAAAAACGTTTTATCTGAGTTTTTAATTTTAGGATTCAAATGTACAGACTACGAATACTTTCTGAATAATGTGTATTGGCAGATAATAATGCCGGGTTGATAATTATATCCGAATATGTTGCGATCCCCATACTCTAGATGGAACATCTGTCATAGTGGATTGCTTAATTGGATTGTTATCGTAATAATTGACTGAAATGGTAAGGTTTTTTTTTCGAACTGACTACGCTATTAACCTATCAAGGTCTTAACAGCTTCACCGGACTACGAAATGGTAAGGTGTTACCCAACTAACTTTGCTACCATTTCGATAAACCCATCAGAACGTCTCCGTCTGGTTTATCGCATTCCAGGATAAGATTCATGTGTATCCGTAATAACATTATAAATACGAAAGGTTGTTTGTTACGCTTTCACGACTTAACTACTTATCGACCGATAGTCATGACATTTTGCATTCACGTAGATAAAAGCTAGTATAGTGTATATCCAGCTGCCGAGATAAGTATAGATCAGTAAGTGATTGCCGTTATTTTTAATTACGCCATGCTTACCACCCCATATAGTGACGTAACGCTGTCGTCGAATAAAAAAGTCAGATGTTATAAACAGTTATTGGTATTAGAGTAAGTCAATAGTAATATAACTTACTAGCAGACCCGTGCCCACTTCGTTGAGCGGTAAACATTTATAAAAAACTACTTTTTGTGACTTAAATATAAAAGTTAGACATATGCTGTCAATAACTTTTTTGTAGACATTATCAAGCTCTACAACTTTTCTTTGAAATTCAATCTCTCAAAATATCTCTCATCGTTAAGGCAGCATTCGTAAGAAACTTTTTCGTTCGACCGTTTTTTCTCCGACTTACTTTGCAAATCCGATTTCCACAAAATAGTCTTTTCTATTTTCGGATTAATATATAACCTATGATACTCACAAATAACGTGACTTTCTATTGGTAAAATAATTTTCTAAATCGGTTCTGTAGTTCCTGATATTACCCCCTACAACGTCACAAACTCACAAACTTTACCTCTTTATAATATTAGTATAGATAATCATTCTTGTAGTCGATATAAAAACAACGACAGATTTACATGACGATGAAAATCAATAAAATATTCGTTATATTCTTTCTAGAAGTATATGTACGTTAATGTTTTTTAACTTATTGAAAGTGAATATACATAGATCAGAAATATGTATCATTCTATATATACGAAATATATATAAATTACGTCAAAGACAATCACCGTTAATGATAATGGTGTATTAACAAATATTTCTCTATCTATTAAGCATTTTACTTGTAAAAACAAAATAAACGCAATGTAAACTGACCACATATCAACAAATAACATAAAAATGGAAAGCTCGTGTTTGGAATTCGTCGTCCACAAGCGACGAGCATCGAATAAAAATAATTAACAAAACAGAGCTATGTTGTGTCGTACACGGCGGCCGACACCGTCCGACTCATTTCAATTAACATTAAAACATATTATAAGAATGACTATCGTACGTTTAGAACATAAATCTGTTATAATTTCAATGAACGAGAGTGTGTGAAAGCGGAAAATCAGTATCGTGTGTTGAACATTGAGGAAATACGAATGACGTTTTATGACAGATCGCATTACTGGGTTTTAATGGTTTTATATTTACTTGTGTTTCTAACACATAATTATGAAATATTTGTTTTTTTTTAGTGTAAACTTTTTCATTGGTATGTAATATGAGCACGAATGAATTGTTTATCAAATAGAAACAAAAACAAATAAATTCATACAGCAATAGTCGAAGGCTAGTACAACGAACCTACACCACAAGTGTTTTAAGTATACATGTTTGAACATTTTTCTAGAAAATTATCGATTTTGTAAATTTTTTACTCAATAGACAACAATAGCAATAGAAAATTTCAAAAAGGTTAATTCAAAATATTATCAAAAAATTATAATCGCTATTGACTTATTGCCCGGTAAAATGTATTGTATTCAATTATTTGTAAATTTTTAAATCAACTACGTAATTTCATTTGATTACATTTTATAAAAAAGTACTGTTGATATCCTAATAATAATTTCCTCGTAAAAAAAGTGCACGCATATTAAATGTCTCATAACCCCTGATGTTAGATATGAAGGATGACATTCAGTTAGAACTTTACTAAACTATACAGCATGTTTTGTAGACAGTAAAGATAAAAATGAAATATGTAAAGCTAAATCTCTGTATAGTGATGAACCGTTAAATTTTAATCCCCTTTATGTAAATATTCCAAACACGAAAATGTACCACATTGAATGGGTAAATATCTACAAACAACAATTTATTTTTTTATTAATATTACCTAATCATTCGCAGCTAAAACGCTTTGATAAAGATAGGGCAACTCCACTGAAACAGTTAAGTACTGTAAAAAAACAATTTTATAGCTCTATTAAAAATATAAGCCATATATTATATCTATATATCGCTCATATTGTAATCTGATAAATATAGCATTATTGGACATTCATAGCAAATGTGTACATTATGTTTTGTTTTATCTTACGTCTGTGATGTTTCTTTATGTTTTAGATTTATGAAGTGAAAACTACTTTAGGCGCGTTGTGCGGTAATTTTGGCAGGATATAAACTTATAATTTCGCGTCGTGACATGCTACGAAAGTATGAGCGGCCGCATTGCGCTTGCGCGGCTTACGTCAGACTTGCGTTGCGTAGTATAGGAGCCTGTGTACATGTAATATTGATATTTTGCATCATACGTTTGATTGATTAATAGACTTTAAAAAAATGTATATAATTATTGCTCCGTGTGTAAGTGTGAGAAATGAAAACCACACTAATAATAATTTCAATAAGCAAATCCTAAAATTTAGATTTTGTCATTCACACCATAATTAATATGTAAATTCAAAAGAGAACACATTTACTTTATTGTTTTTGTTTGTCTTCTGTTGGCAGTCCGTGTGACTGCCTCGACTTTTTTTCACATAAAAGAATCTACAGTATCATATATCTAACTATCCTGATCTCTTCACGACTCTACCTAATATTATAAATGTGAGTGCGAGTTTGTTACGCCTTTACGCTTTAACTACTCAACCGATCATCAAGATATCCTGGTTACTGCTGTTGTCAGGTGTACAGAAAAGTACATACGGTAACTTTCATACAGAATAATGTACTTTTCCTGAAGGAGAGATCAAATCTACGATGAAGCGAGTAATACATGCGTATATTTATGAATAAATGTGTATTAAAACAATGATACCATAAGTCAGTTTAGTAATAATTTCTTTAGTTTTACAGCTGTTATAAACAGGGCAATGATAACAACAAGCATTGTTTTAAAAGGTTTTATTGTTTGATCCCTCATAGTATGCGGTAACAAGTCGTAATTTAGTTATGTTTTTATTACTCAACTTGTAATCATTTCGTAAAAACTAGATTTTATATAGTAATGTAACACAAAATTTGAACTACAAATTTATATCAATTAACTATCGCATATATTGTTGGACTATTAGACTTATGTTATCATTATATTTATACAGTTAGACTATGTATGAAGTGTGAGCAAATATCTGACGAAATTATGCTCTGGTGAAAGATGTTTGTAGTATTTAATACATTTAAAACAATTTAATTTTCTTAGTTTTCTAATAACAAATATTTAATTCGTTTACACACAGAGTTAATAAGTTGGATGAAAAAATTATATCTCATTTAGATTATAACAATCCTTACTAATATTATAAATACGAAAGTAGTTTGTTTGTTTATTTGCTATTTTAATCTACTTATATTAAAGCGAGTCGTGGTAGGTGTAGGTGGTAGAGCCATGCCGATGCTTACTGGTTTCAGCATGAATGGGTCGGCTCGCCCGGGGTACTACCACCCTCTCATAGAAAACCGACGTGAGGTAACAGTGCTTGCATTGTTGCGTTTCGTTCGGTCAGCGAGAGCGCCGGAGGCCCACTTCCCTTTCCCCCCTCCCCGTCCCCTCTCTCCCCTTCCCCTAAAACACAGGCTGGCAACGTACTTGCGACTCTCCTGATATTGCAAGTGTCTATGGACGGTGGTGATCGCTTAACATCAGGTGACCCGCCTGTTCGTTTGCGCCCTATGATATAAAAAAAGAGTCAAGCCTCGAATAAAAACTAGTTAACAATAATTATTAACAAGACATTTATCTAAGCCACAAGTAAACATGAACAGAAATTTCGTTTCAAAACCACTGGTCGTTCGCATCGAAAGTTTCGATTCTCATTTAGGGTCCATTGCAAATGTTAATCGAATAGATATCATAGTTATTGTAAGGGTAATTCATTGTCCGTCAAAGGGAATGTCTTTCGAAACTAACGGACCGCGTAAACATTGCCCAACCTTCGTAATGTATACCGGCTAATTTTGTAAAGACAACATAATCTCAAGTCGCCAAAGCAAACATTACTTTGAAGTGGTGCCGGCGCATACATTTCACTTTTGTTAAACATAAATTTCATTGCATACATGCGAGTACTCACTATACTATACAGTATAAATTAATAATTGTATTACTGCAAAGTTGAATGATAATAATTAGAAAACTTAACATGGTATACCCGACTAAGTATGGGTATAATTATTCCGAACGGTTTAATTAAAAATTCTTTTTTTTTGTTTCACATGACTATAATTTGTAAACTTGGGATGTTAAAAACCCTCATAATGCAATGAAGTTAACAGACTGGACGCATCTGAACGTCTCGAGTTGCAGGAATGAAACCGCGGAGCTAAATTAGTAAGAGGGAATCAGTACCCATGTGAAAACAGGGCAATGCTGTATATTAAGTTAAAAATCAACATGTAATAAAATTAATTTCCTGAGAGTTTTAATTACATATATATATATATTTTACTCAACAACAAACAAACCGTAATAAACAAAATCACTTATAACATTATAAGTATTCAATAAGCCGTTTAGCCTGTAGAGATTTTCAAAGAAACAAACATGTGTACATTCGAAAAATATTAACCTTTATATAAACTGGAGTGGAGAAAACAAACAAAAAAAACAGCGTGTGTCGTAAAGGACACTCGAAAGAAGTGAAACTTTTGTATTACAGCGTGACACTTTAATCAAAAAATACATCAAAAATCCAAAATCACGCGGTGTTCCCAGGCGGTCAACCATCCAAGTGCTGACCGCGCCTGAAATTGCTTAACTTCAGTGATCGGACGAGAACTGGTGTTTTCAACACTAGCCGACACAGTGTTAACCCCCACCACTTTTCGTCACACAAAAATGTTGCCGATCAGAATTTCAAAGCACTCCCATAAGAAGTTTGGCTGCAAAAATATTTAAATAACGACGTAATAATAATATCGCTATATTATTTCTTAATACGATCGAAAAATTGTCGTTTAAATGCAAGAACAGTATCAAAGAATTATTATTTCGGTAAAAACGTACTATAATAAGTGAGCTAGTGACTGAATAATCTCGGTTCAACGACTGACTATCACATATACGATAACGCACTATCGATATCTCTGTGCTTATTACCTGAATTCTACGAGGAACCATCTGTATTGATTGCACCTTACACTTAGATTTACTTTCGTGTTAACATTATCACGAAATTTGTACCGGAAATTTGGTCATTGTTTATTGTTATTTTGCTTGCGGAATTACTGGCTTCAATGTTGATTGGTCTATTCCTCGAGGACAGTAAATTCTTTTAGATAAAAGATACTATATATCCTTTTCTGTGCCCCTGACAATGACTTGATCAATGACTTGATCGCAATCATCATACACCTGATCACAAACCCATCAAACCGGCTCTATTTTTGTTTGTCGGGTTATGGCATCAGCCTGTGTATACGACGACTAGTGATGAATTGTGAAAACTTCTTTAAGCCCGTTATGATTCAAAACCCGATCAAACGAATATGCACGACGAGCGACAGGATTTAACATGCGAGAGAATGATATACAATACATTATACAGTATTTCTTATATTATGACCAATTTTTACCCGACCGTGCAGAGGGGTAAAAGTAAGTGGATAAATGTGTGTATTTCTGTTTCTTTGGCACAATATTAACAGACTTTATGGATTTTAGCGAAACTTGTATGAGGTGGCATTTGAATCGTGTTAGTTGTGTAAGCTACCATATGAATAAAAAGAGAGATTTTGCAGTTTTTTATAAGAGAAGTGTGTTTATCTATATATAAATAGGTGAATACAAAATAGTTAAGTAACTACCTACTAAACCTTTTTTTTTTTCTTCTCTGTCTGTGAACCGATGTTTTTATTTTTTTTAGTAGCTATTGTCGAGATTTAGTATTGTCGATATATTTTAAGAAATAGTTTATCCCATCGAAAAGGCGATGACTTTATTATTAAGTCTCCATTCGTCATACTGCATGGTCCTTACACCTAAAATATTTGTACACTTTTTGTCAAAGAAAAAACTACAACAATAATGAATACTTTGGATTGTAGTCGAATTTCAACCATTAGACGTCCGCCAGTTTTTCTTTATTCTGTTTGTTAAATAGAACTGAAGAATATCCCGGATTAAGATAAAAAATAATAAATCATAAAATTAAGTCACAAAATAAGACAATTAAGATAACATTGCATAAACAAAGAGTATTATTTTTTTAATTAAACGCATGATAACTTCATTTCATATCTCTAAGCAGGTGTTTCTTGTGTATTTACAGTAAATGGCATTGACATGGCTCGATTCTAGAAAACGGAGCGATAGACGTATTCTAAGTGCGTATGGACCGAAAAAGTGCTGAGTTGTTCAGATTAATTTGTCATTGTTAAAGTACTGTTACTTACGTATATTTGTATGTAAATATTTCAGTAAGCTTATAATATAAATTTGTTCAAGCATACATTAAAGCATGTAATCTAGCTTCTTGAAAAGATTCAAACTTCGGCTAAATATCTCTCTCAAATAAGTTTCCTTTATGACCCGAATATTTGCTGTACATCTGTACATATAATAAGAATGTAAATGTAACGTTTCTGTACTTGTGGATTTTTGTAAAAAAATTGTTGCAGGTACCTAGGAATATGTAATAAAACACATTTCAATTTTTTTGTAGAAATATCTGTCTGTTTGTTTGTATGGACACGCACCACTGCTAAAATACTGAGTTCATGATAAATCCTCTTCGAGAAAATTATAAACATATCTTTGTGTAACATTTAGTCTATGTTTCATTAAAATCGGCTCACTCTATCAAAAGTTATTGTAATTTTAATGACGAGGCCATTTAAGTACGAGAGAAAAGTAGATAAGTAAATGGTATTAATACATTCAGATGACTTTATTAATCACTGTTTTTACATAAGGTTCCACGCGGACGAATTCGCAGGGATAGCTAGTAAGTAATAAAAGTATTTACATATTAACTTTTTTCTGTAATTCGATGAAATTATACTAAAAATTTAAAAAGAATATTGGCAGTATTACGTAACCTCTCTATACCATCTTTATTCTCTAGTCAAACCCGTACAGATATGGAGCGTATAAACACGGGATTTATTCAAGATAAACGCCAGTAATCCTGGAAAATCTCGCAGGAAACAAGCCTGCGGTAGGTAGATATTTGACGGTATCTTTAAGAGGTAACTTCAATACCGCTCCTTTAGTAGCTGTGCGTGTTCGCATTGATATTAAAGATACGGAAATTAAATATACCTAAAATATATAATATTTCATACACAAAATACAGACAAAAATATTATGTAATGTAAAAAATCAGGAGTCGTAGTGGTCGAGTGATTTAGCCGATGCAATGTCAATTTCATGTCCGCAGATTCGAAACCCGGCGTGTGCCGACGAATTTTTCGTAATTCGCGTTCATTTACTAAATTAAATTGATAACACTCTCGGTTTATGTTGAAGGAAAACATCGTGAGGAAACCTGCGTATTTCTCGAACTTCGAATTCGATTCGATTTGAATCGCTAATACGTCGTGACCTATTGCTGCGTGGTGATTATGGCCATACATTATTTTGGCAAGAGGTCTATGGCCCTGCAGCGGGTCTCTTATATACAGATGTGATGTGATTTAACGGTGATAATGATAGCTGTAACAGTAAAACTATTATGGGTGCAAGTAAAAGAGTATGGTATTAAAACGGACTTTACCACTAAACCTAACGATGTGTATTTACTAGCATATCCTACAATGAGCCTAAGATTTCAAAAATAGATAATTGTTTTTTTAAAGATTACTGACTTTTTTCTTAAAGTAAAAAAAATGTTGTGAGACACGTTTCTGTATTTTTTTTGTGAATTGATTAAGCCGTTGGCCTAGCAATCTCACTACGCTTGGTGGCGAGGGTAGACGGAATTCAGCTGAAATGGCAAGTAGCACAAGGGGGCCAAATTGGCTCAAATTTAGTAATTTAATTATTTAGTTTTTGATCTGACTATCTATACTGATATTATGGTAATATGTGTATGTGTTGGAAAGTTGGAAAGAGAAAAGAGAGGTTCCTCAAATAACCTAGGTACCTTGAATAGAACCTAGGTGTGCAGGTGTGAAGTGTTGTTTCGATATGTTGTGAACTTGTAGCTAAACGATAAAGTCGCTGTAAAGCGAAATATACATAAAGGTATGGATAGAGATATCTTGTCGAATGTTTGATCAGTTCCATTAAATACCAATTACATATTGAAGCTAACCACGTCACTTCCTTCCACATTATCTCTTGAAATCAGGTTACTGTTGCAAACTTTGATAAGTTCAGGAACAAAAAAAGTCGTAAGACTATGTGAACGCACAACTAAATAGCGCCATTCCGGCGACAGGGGCTTAAACTACGAACACGCATTTACTTTTGAAATCCTCATCAAGTCACGTCAAACTCACAATCTTATATAACTTTGTTTCACTTAGCATAATACCGCTTAATTACTTTTGAGTTATAGATTTGTTAGTTAACATCTATTACCAATAAAAACAACACACCGTTAGTCTATCGGTTTAAGCTTCGTAGCGTATTGGTAGTAAACTGTACTATTGAGTCGATAGGACCCAGGTTCGATCTGTAAATGAGTGACTTTTGTGTAGTGAAAGTAGTGTAGTGAAAAGTTTGCTTGAACGAGCTAATCTCAGGAACTTTTTTTTTAATATATATCATAGGAGGCAAACAAACAAGTGAGTCACCTGATGTTAAGTGATTACCACCCTCCATAAACACTTACAACACCAGGGGAGTCGCAAGTCCGGTGCTCTCATTGACCGAACGAAACGCAATAAGGCGAGCATTACTTCACGTCCGTTTTCTCTGTGGTTCGGGTGGTACTACACCTGGCGAGCCGACCCTTTCATTCTGAAACCAGTAATAGCTCTACCACCTACATAACCTACTACTGGACCAATTTGAAAAATTCTTTCATATGTTGTATAGCTCCTTTATCGAGGAAGGCTATAGTTTTATATATCATCACGCTGAGACTAATAGGAGCGGAGCACTAATGAAGAATGTTTCAAATTCGGGGTGTTTTTTCCTTTTGAGAGTTTCCGCTGCCTGTTAGCGTTAGCCCAAAGTAACTATTCCACGCGGGAGTAGTCGCGGTTTGAAGGTAGTTAAATATAATATATGTATATTCACTTTATAGTTGCCATCATACAAGCTTGGAATTAAATGATCTTTTATGAGATTGTGTCTTCATTAAAAAAAACACAATACGTAATAGCAAACTTTATTTATGTCAATAGAAATTAGTTAACATTTTAGTTAAACCCAAAATGGCTTCCGTACAACAGCTTTTGTATTAAGTAATATCGTTATGTATATGTTTTGAAGCCTTTAAGGATATATTCAGTACTTCTTATTAGAAACCAATGATAAATTTTATAGTGCTTTTATAAAAATAATGTAAATATAATATAAAGACGTCTAAGTCTGTTATGTTTACATTATGAATTCCTTCCACTAAAGCCAGTCACGTGTCTCTTCATTATCAATGTTTCTCGTGCATATAAGATGATGCTACTAATGTATCTTTTTGCATACTTTATAAGACTTCTGACATTTTGTGGTGAATCTACATATAATAATACATAATGTACTTGAATTGTTATCACTTTAAATCATTATTGTATTTTAAGTTGATAGAATAAGATTTTCAAACCTTTTAGCATTATTGCTTTTAATCAGTCCATAATAATATTCTTGAATATAAACTTGTATCGTTCAATAACTTATGTATATTTCAAAACTCATATAATTTCAAGGTATGTTTTCCTTACATTTTGTTTTTTTATTTGTTTTTTTTTTTATCGTAGCACAGCAAAGTGACTGTACTGTGCCTGATGGTGAGCACAGTATAATCCAAAAACAATGGCGACTACCGAGAGACACGCTATCCTTCACCGGTCGCCGCTGTCATGCCGGCCTGCATAAATGTCTCTTCACGTTACGCTTGAAGGACCCCATATTATAGGAAGGAGGGAACACACTGGCCGGGAGATTGTTCCACAACTTCACGGTACGGCAGAGATAAGAAGTTGCGAACTTTCTGTGTTATTTTTAACACAGAAATATTACAACATTAGCTTTCGTGTTCTTAATTTAATTTAGGGACTTAGACCCACAAATAACATATCAGCCCCACTGTACCCTAATCTTAACATACTCACAAACAGTTCTTAGAATTAATCATAAACTTCCATAAAATCTTGGCTTCTTCAATTTCAGGTGCAGCCAAAATTCTATAGAAGATGATCTCTATTCAGCGTTAACTTTAAGAACTGTTACTTATCTACATCGTTTACTTATTTTACTCTTTCAACTATAACTCTCAGTATTCACACCTTTTATACACATATCCATTATTCTTCTGTTTTTCTCTACGGATCGTCCTCCCTCATAATTAATACTCTTATAATTACATACCTCTCATCCCCGTTTACGATGTGCCCATATCAAGTTAATTTATTACTTGTCAACTTTTCCATCACTGGCTCTATTTTGTACTTCCTTTTAAACTAATCACTCATCGTAACATTCGCATCTCTGATAGATAGAATCTTCTTTAATCTATCTCTCTCGTAATTGCAAAAAAAAATTCAGCCGTCACGGGACGCCTGGCTGATGTGAAACACACGTGTAACGTAGTAAACAACACTGTATATACTATAGGTATGCGAGCTTAGTGCGGCAAGAGAGATTGCGCACAGTCGCATGCGCATGGTATCGCGTCGCCACGTCTCATATACACGCCACGACCTGTATCGCCAGGCCAACAATAATGTTTAGCCTCGCTTATAGATGTTTCATATCAAAAAATCTGTGCATAGTGTCACTTCATCGCCACATAAAAATGAATATAATATCTACAGGTTCTTATTCTGTAGTCTTAGTTCTTCGTTGATATCTGGCCTGTAATAATTTGTTCTTTACATTCACTTAATATTTATTATAGTCATCTATATCACACACTTAATTATTAAATAAATCCACACACTGTTAGTTAATATACTGAATTTAGAACTAAAATATGTACAATAAAAATTATTATTGACTTTCAATAAACGTTTTTAAAGTAGGACATGTTCTGTTTACGTGGAAATATAGATAAAGACGGCAAATAACTAATTGCGAAAACTGAAGTTCATCCGCTCACGTATCTTGATATTCGAAAACGTAACTGCTCGTAAGGTTGAAGTAAAACGAACAAGTCAAAAGGATAGAGAATTACAGAGTTCTACTGTCACACATAACTTCAGACAAAATAGTGATGACTCCTAACAGCTACCGTTCTATCTAATCACAAACTAAGTACTATACATGGGCTCGGATACCAATATCACGTTACAGTCTAGTCAGACTAGATTATACGACCACAAACACAGCGTGGCATTGACACTAATACTAGATATGCCCGTTTCGTTTACAATCTTGTAACTTATCAATATTTACATATTTTTACTAGTAACAATTATTACCAATTTTTTACCAGTAATTGTATGTTATACTAGTTGATACCCGTGACTTGGTCTTCATCGTTAAGATTAGCAATATATTGGACGTACAAAGGAGAAAACATAAACGGAATTGAAAGCAAAAATATACTTTGTTTACAAAGCTCATTTTATGCACCTTTAGGGGTGAATTTGATTTTTCTTTTGTTAGTAACCAAGTAATAGTCAGAAGGTATAAAACAAAGTCGGGATTGAAGAGTGGTTTCACCGATGTAATATCAATTTATCGTCCTCAGGTTCGCACTCTGGCAAGTACCAATGTTTAAAATTCGCATTCATTTACTAATTTTCTTTAGTAACACTGTTGGCAGGTGGTGAAAGGAAACATAGTGAAGAAACCTAAACTGGAGAAATGTTCTTGGAGAACCACCTTATACGTGAACCGTCAGTTTGAAATGGCCAGTATATAATGGGCTGGCAGAATGCATCATGCCCATTTTTTTTGGTCTTTAATCTAATAGTTGGGCTCTTACATGCCCGTAAATTTTGTTTTAATCGATCTAATAATAAATATTATAAATTCGGATGAACATTTCTTGACCTAGTTAAGCTGTGTTTTACGACGTGAAGCCGTAAAAAATGTTTAGGTAAACATTACTGATAGCCAGTGGCCATATAATCCACATATGCCTATTGCTCTAACCACTTAAGAAGAAAAATACATTAATCGATAATGAATAAAATTTACCAAAAATAGCCATTTTTCTTAGTATTGGCACATTTTCATTGAAGCCCCTTCATAAAACTTCCTTATTCTTTGCAACGTACAGTTGGGAAGTACACGAGTACGTTACTCGTTGGTTTTATCAACTCTACCTACAAATAAGACATATTGAGAGTAAGTGATTGTTATCCAAAAAGTGTGCCAGTTTTCCACCAACAAAGATTACAATACGTTTCATACATTTCAAAATAACATTTACCCCTATACACATAAGAGTCATCTTAAAACGAAATATGTATTATTGAGTAAGGAACCGTCACAATCAAAATTGGGTCAAATGCATACGCAGATAATGATGGACATAACAATGTTTTTAGATACGGATAAAATGTTTGCTTTCAAAAAACTTAGATAACTTGTCAATATTTTATGATACATAAAAACGTAACAATTGTTAACGCTTTCGTTGTGACCTGATTTCTGATATACTGATAAGGAGAGAATTCACACGGTTGGACATATATGAAATAATACAGGCACTTATGAACGTTAGACAATTATTAACAGTTCGCCTAACAGCCTGGACGTCGAAAAGAGGCGTCAAAAATTTCGACCTATTGTAGCTTTTTTTCTTCTTATTAAATCAGTGATACAAACACATATTATGTCTCAGAGTGATTACTTATTATTTTAAGCGGATCTACAAATAAGTGGTCGCTATATTTGAATAACGATCCAACCTGTAAAAACCCTTTCTCAAAGTACAATCTGATTGACATAGTACTTCATAGTGTGTCCTAAATTGGCAGTCTACCTTAGGACTTGAGACTTTATTGTGGACCCTAAATAAAAATATTTATAGGTTACCAAGTTTAAAATTCCTATATTAAAAATCTACACGTATAGCAAAGTTAAATCAGTTCAGTATCCTTCTCTCCTTTGTTAATCGATTTTTCTAATATTATTGTTGGTTTTATAACTGTTGATGAGTTGTAGTGTCGTCAATAAAAATACTTGCAAACAGTTTGTTTTCCCTAACATTGACGACCCTTTATTTGAAAGTCTGTATATGTCATACTTCACTACTCTTATGTCTACTAACCTACATTATTTATGCTCGCTTTGACAAAAATGAAACTAAATAATATAATTAAAAAAATGATTTACGCCTTAATTTCGACCGTTGAACCAACGCTAACATCTATAAATCTACAGTTGATATTATTTAAAACCAATATAAGTAATTACAATTTTCCTATTAACGATATGATCTGTCTAAAAAACATGACAATAATCTTTATTTCCTAGTAAAGATTATATACGGGCATGTTAATATATATTATATTGTTTATTATAAACAATAATAATTGAACTTTACCCCTGCAAACGAATTCACGTCATATCCAAAACAACACTCGTGTTCGACTTATCGCGTCACTTTTTTATAACAATGTACTTGTGTTTACCAAACGCGGTATGTTTTTTTTTATTTCGCGACATTGAAAATACACGACCGTGGACCACCCAACAAGCGTTGTTACCAACACGAGGTTATAATAATAAATACATAATTCTAGATAAGCTTGAATATCTGTCTGCTGATTAATAAATTAATAGCTTAAAGTACGCATTCAATTTCTCGATATAATTATTTATTTTAGTGAATAACTAGCGGCCCGGCAGACGTTGTCCCGCCCTTATTATAAAAGAAAATCCTTGACAAATTATATACCAAAACGTTCAGTTTATCCACTGGTGAAAACCGCATGAAAATCCGGTCAGTAGTTTTTGAGCCTATCGCGAACAGACAGACAGATAGACGCGGTAGGGGACTTTGTTTTATACTATGTAATGATAAACGGCGACATATTAAACTCCTTTGTATAAAATAGGGTACATACGTTTTTGATATTGCAGTAGATACGTGCACGTTCAAGTTATAGTTCTAAACTGAAAGAATAGAGTATAAGGAAAACTGTATCAGATATACGCTCCAAATACACGCTTAGAAATACTGACGTTTCTTTTGTATGTAATGTACTTCAGAAATGTAGAAGGCACGTAAAGCAGTTACAAAGATAAAGAAAGGATTCAAATTTTTAATGCAGCGAGTTTTAATATTAACAAAAAATCTTGAACAACAGTTCAAACTATTCTATACTATAATAACTTACTGAATTTTTAGAAAAAAATTATACTATCTTCTTCTATATATAAGTATAAATAAGTACAGATAAAACAGTTCAAGTACATCTTCCCCTTCTATTTCTCAATCGATTTTCTTTTGTTTAGTAGATATTGACGAGCTCTAGTGTTATCTTGGAAACAATTTTTGTTACTGTCGATGAATCAAGACCTTATAAGTCCCTTTTGGTCGCACTTCACAATCATTACGTTTACTAATCTATAACACTTATACATACGTTGAAAATAAAACTTTAAAATAATGAAACTTATATATTTTTTAATAATGGTAGAATTACGTCCAGTGGGCGATCACTAGTATCTATTTCAATTGGCAGCGGGAATACTGTTAAGAACATATTCCGACTCTATTTATCAACGGATTTAATTTTTTGTTTGTATATTAGCTATTGATGACCTTCAGTGTTATCAGTGGAATCTTTTTCTTTCTCTTAACATTGAAACTCGGTCAAATTTCGACAACTAAACGATCACTTTAATTCTACAGGTTAAGAGTCATATTTATATTATAGAGTATTTAATTAGCTAAATGATAAAAACAGTAACAATCGGAGCACTTCAATATTAATTCCAACTTAACCTGAGGTTAAACAAATACAGCTTAATTAATTAAAGAATAACAGATTGCCTGGTTATAGGTATTTGTTTTTTTCATTATTCCAGTGATGTAGCGTTTATGTTTTACTATGAGATAAATTGTTTTTTTTTTCTCGAACTGACTACGCTATTGACCTAGCAAGGTCTTAACAGCTTCACCGGACTACTAAGGCGAGCGCTTAAGGCACTCAGCCGATTTTTGTTTGGGCAACTAGCTCAACGGTTCACGGCACACCTCGGCTTGGCTGTTGCCTGATTCATGCAATTCGCGACCTATCTTAGCTAACCTAAGTTAAGCTAAACTATTCATACATATATGAGTTGTTGAAGCATATATGTGTACCAGGCATGCATGTCTCAACAACTCTTATGTGTATTTTGTATCGGAAAATTTCTGAACTATTTCAGTTCGATAAGGGAAAAAAAGTAAAACCCTTCCACTTTCATGTGTAAGCGTGTATGCGTGCACGTGTGTGGAGGTGATATGTGTAGTGTTGTTGCAGTGATGTAAATTTTGAGAGATAAATTGATATTTCGCAATATCTTTATTCATCGTCCGTTTTTAAAGTTACTGTTGTGGAAAACGATATTTATTAACCTTTTTTTTTAACTTAAATTAATTAATTTTTTATTAACCTAACCTAAATAGAAAGTCAAGGATCTAATTATTACTAAGCTAGTTTCGGTCTATAATACTGACCATTAAACCGCTTCGTATTTTTAATTTAAAGAGAAATCTCAACACACACCTTGGTTAGACAAGACTTGCTAGATAGACGATTCAAATCCCAAACTAAAATAATGCAAAACGTTACAACGATGTAATTTAGTTGCGTCGTAAACTCTTTTCTTTTTCGCATTGAAAACCCAAATGAATTAGCTAGTGTTAAAAAAAGCATTTTCATGGTAATTTTTAAACAATAAGCTCTTATCGAAATATAATTTAGCGATCTGTTTTTTCTATTTTTTCTTTTGTAAAAAAATCACCCCCCCCCACTTTCTCCCCCCCCCCCCCCCCCTTCTCCCCCCCCGTTTCTCTCCTCCTTTTTGACCCCCCCTTAGGGGGGAACCCCCGGGTTTCCCCCCCTTTCCCAATTCCTTTTTTTCTCCCATATTTAATAATTTATTTTTATTTAGGAATGAAAATTCTAGTTTTGTAACATTTTTAACGAAGTAATCACTAATTGGTTTGAGACTTGTTTTCCATTGTACTATTTATTTTGGTAATTTGTTATCAGTGAGTTTAAAAATTAAAGAAACGCGTCACTTGATACTTTTATTCAATCGATCGATCGATTTTATACGATCAATATTTTATAAAGATAAATACACACATCGGATACTTTAAAGGCTCCTTAGAATATCCAAGAGACACTCACTTAAGCACTAATTAAGCAAGCTTTAAACTTTACGACCGAAGCCAGTTACGACCAAGGGAACTCTAATAGTAGTGCTGTTTAAAAATGTTATTTTAACTCAAGAGCCTTAAACCTGACGCGTTTATAAAACAAAATAATAACACTCGAAAGAGTTTCGGAGAAATCGGTAAAAAATTCGATTGGGATAAGAAACGTTTAAAAAAATCGCTCGTCGAAGCGCGATTACGTTATTAATTTCTTATTAGATTACACACTAATGAGGGTCCGTATGCGTGTGGTATATTTTTTTTTTGCAAAACGGAGGTCTTCGAAAGCTTTATTATTATACTTTGAAAAAATAACAACTTAATTTAGGAAGGCGCCTCGCCGCCTACATCGATTGATTTCTTGTAATCTTCGTACCGCCATTTGGTGCAACATAAAAAAATTAATAAAACAGATATGAAATTTGAGAGACTCCACTTTGTCTTATATTCGAAGATGTTTCTTTTGTCGATTTACAAAAGATATAATGTCATTTCAAAGAAAAATAAAATCATTAATATACAATTAGTACCTAGTTATTGTACTGTATATTTGTTTACTGCATGTCAAAAATACCAATTATTGTTATGTTTCGGGTTAATATAATCTTCAAATTTGTTTATAGATTGTACACTAGTTTTCTAATTTGTAAAAATTAAAAGACTTGTAATCATTCTACAACATGGTAGGTGGTAGAGCCACGCTAAAGCTATTACTGGTTTCAGCATGAATGGGTCGGCTCGTCCGGGTTGGTACCACCCTCTCACAGAAAACCGACGTGAAGCAATAGTTTATTATTAGCATTATTGCGTTTCGTTCGGTCAGTGAGAATGCCGGAGGCATCCCTCCCTTTCCCTTGCCCCTCCCCTCCCCTGTCTCCCCCCACCTCTCCACCAAACACAGGCTGGCAACGCACTTGTGAATTCCCTTGGTGTTGCTAGTGTCTATGGACGGCGGTGATCACTTAACATCAGCTGACCCGGCTGTTCGTTTGTCTCCTATGATATAAAAAAAATAGGATCTGTTGATATCCATAATGCTTGAAAACTTGTCTTTGAAATTAATATGTCCTATAAACCATTGTAATTATGTCCTTTCTGGGGAATCTGTCAGAGGTGAACCTTGTTATTGTGTACCTAGTGGCTTGCAAAACCAAATTTAATTTTAAATGAATGGTTATAAGGTACAAAGCGTAACTGATTTGACGGATTCAGAGTATAGTTGTAGAAAAACATATAATGCAGTTATTTTTGAAAATGCATTTTGCATTTACCGTTATATATGGTCTCAAAACTTGACGCTTACGATCAGGCTATATACGAAATGTAAGTGGCATAAAAAGCTACGGAACTCATCATGCTTTGCATCAAGCTACAAGATCGAGTAAGAAATACTGAGATTTGAAGTCTCACTAAAGATCAAGACATTCGAAGACAATCACGAAATTTAAATGACGCTGAGTAGGTCATGTTGCTACGCAGATTGATGGCAAGTGAACTAAGATATTGAAGGAGTGGTGGTAACATACGGGTAATTGAAATGTCGGGCTTTCCACCAACTCTTTAAGTTGAAGAAACTGCGAAAATTGCAGAGCGGACATGGATGATGTAATCACAGAACCCGAATGAGTATCGTAGAAGAGAATTCACCAGAGAAGCATTGATTTATTAAGGATTGAAAATGGTTATAAAATATATCCTTCATAAAATGCGAAGAAATTATTAATAGGTAATAATAATAACGATAACATATTAAGAATAATAGATACGTCAAAAGCGCAAATTAAATTTGTTAAGTATAATATATCGCAATATAATTTATGAGACATCAGCAATCATGTCATTTATTCAAGCAGTCTTATTCTAACCTGTTGTCAATTATAATTAAATTTCGTTATCAATACTTCTAGATCTAATTTTAATTAAAAAGCGTCACATATTTCACGCGTTATTCGGTGGTAGGCGTTGCAATGATTCCGAAGAGACGATATACGCCAAAACTATATAGACCCCTTTACTATTAGTATTTACGTTTGGAAACGATAAAAACCGAAGATCACACAATTCTGGTGATGCAATATTAAATCGTTAAATTTAATATTGGCCGTGTAGTTTCTTTTATTGCTTTACGGCTTACACGTATACCAACATAGGTCAATCGATTAAATTTTTTTACAGCCGCAACAAATAAATGTTTATTCTCACGCGATTATTGTTCATACTAAATTAATAGCTTACCGCTCTGTATTGATTTATTGATAGAAAGTAAGAATTTTATATTTAATTTATAACATACGCCGGTACAAGCGTGTAACTATGTAATATGAATTCATGTGTTAATGTAGTTAGGTTAAATGGTTTAAAAGCAAGATTAACTGCTTACATGTTACGTACAGGAATTATTATTGGTCGTATGTTATTGGAAGATTCCGTTGAATGGAATGTTTGTAATTTTGGTACGTTATGTGTTAATAATGACAAGCTAACGAACAAACCGATGCAGTTTTAACAAATCGGTAAATGGCTTCTTATGAACGGTTTATTTGCTAGAAACATCATTAGTCAAGGATATAATTGGCGAGACTAATAATATGTTATATAAGGTCGATTTGATACACCGGATAGATTTTTCAAATGACCAAACGTTCTTTACTTAGTTTTGTACCAAGGTCGTTTGAATATTGCGATTATGTTTAAAATTTCACGAAAATATAAAAAAAAAATTGCTGTGCCCGCGACTTCGTCCGCCTGAAACATTATGTAAAGAAACAGCGATTAATAAATTCATATGAATGTATTAAGTCCATTTACTTATCTACTTTTCTCTCATACTTAAGCCGCATTGTCATTAAAATTACAATAACTTTTGATAGCCTTAATCGATTTCAATAAAACAAATACTAAATATTACTCGAAGATATGTTTTATGATTTTCTTGAAGAGATGTTATTGGTTGCGCCGCTTTATGTATTTTTGAAAATTCCCGCATTATGGTTTAAATCGCGTCACTTTGAAGCCCGACCAATTAATTGCGATCAGGTCACGCCACCTTTCTAGCCTTGCCCAATCACCTTTTCCTGGCACATGCTAGTTCGGTATCGCGACGCC
Organism: Antheraea yamamai; assembly: GCA_036509395.1. Taxonomy (NCBI): domain Eukaryota; kingdom Metazoa; phylum Arthropoda; class Insecta; order Lepidoptera; family Saturniidae; genus Antheraea; species Antheraea yamamai. Next base: position 13,980,767 of record AP028446.1, read on the forward strand.
CGCGCCGCTAGTTTCGATTGCGGCCGCCAGTGTTCGACTGTTGCCGCCATTGTGTGTGTTCGACTGCTATAGTCATTGTAGTTTGCGCGCCGCACAGTATTGTTGTGTCGTCCGCACCGCATGCTAACATTTTGAGTTTTCGCCTGTTCGAGTGAGAAATAAACGCATCGCTACATACGTGCCGACACATATTATAAACAATAAGTGTTGTGAGGGAGGAAACCCAGTGGAAAGAAGCGAGAATCACCTAGCCGGCTAGCCACGTGGAGACTGCAGCGCCGCGAGGTATGTGCCAAGTTTCCTTCCTGCCCTTGTCTCCCTAGTTGTAGCTGATCGCAATAGTTGAATATCAAATATAGCACCCCCGCATATACAGTCCACTTAATTTAGTATAGAAACCCCCGCACCGCACGCCCACGGTGACGTCGACAACGCTAAGCGTCACCAGTTATCATGAACGGAGTATTTTAGCAGTGATGCGTTTTACATACAAGCATACAGACAGACATTTATAAAATGATTGAAATGTATTTTATTACTTATTCCTAGACACCTGCAACATTTTATTTACAAATAAACACATTTTTTTTTTTTTTTTTTTTATTAAAACTTCCTTTTTCCTTTTTATTTCTTTTTTTTTTTTTTTTTTTTATTTTCTCTTGAATTTTTTTCCTTTTTTTTGACCCTTTAAAACTTTTTTTTCTTATTTGGGGGGGGGCCGCGACAAAATTTTAAAGGGTTATTTTTTTCTATCATAACAAAGTCTACCCCAATCAAAATTTTCAAAAAATATTTAATGTACAGATTTGACCTCGCTACAGTTTTATTATAGTATAGATATCTAAAAAGTACAGAGACGTTAATCAAGTGAGTGCGATATTAAGTAATATGTTTATTAAGATAAGACTAAAATAAACACGGAGTCCCAAAATGTTTTTATCGAAATTCCTTAAATAGTAGGTTTTTTTATATATCATAGGAGGAAAAAGAACAGGCCGGTCACGGGTAAAGTGATTACCGCCGTCCATAGACACTAGCAACACCAGGGGAGTCGCAAGTGCGTTGCCAGCCTGTGTTAGGGGAAAATCGGAAAGGGGTAAGGGGAGTGGGGAGGGGAGAGAAGAAGAGGGGGAGGGGAGAGAAGAAAAGGGGAGGAAAGAGAGGGCAGAGAGGAAGTGGGCCTCCAGCGCTCTCACTGACCGATCGAAACGCAACAATGCAACCACTGTTACTTCACGTCGGTGTTTCTGTGAGACGGTGGTCCTATCCCGAACGAGCCGACCCATTTATACTGAAACCAGTAATAGCTTCAGCGTGGCTCTACCACCTACAAAGTCAGTATCAGTAATTTGTTACAGATTCGGCAGACTATTACTATTTACAAAGATCAAAATATTTCTTAAATTATTTAGCATCAGTTTGCTGCATAGTTTGTATGAAGCCTACTTTCTCATTTAACTCCTAAGTACATCTAAATTATGTATCAAGTAATAAACAAGTCATAATACAAACAACTAGATAATTAATAATGTGTCAAAATGCTGATACGCAGTCTTATTAGGTCACTGGATGTACGTGTTATTCGTAATATGAACTTCACGACGCGACGCTAAACATTGCACTCAACAAAATTCTTTTAAAAACATATATAATACGAACCAAAGTAAATAAGTCATTATTAACATTTCTGTAAAGTTCAAAATAATCTGATATAAGATTAGAATCAATAAGACCTTTTTTAATTAGTGAGATAATAGTGTAATTCAATGTGCCAGCATGTAAATTCTTTTTAATTTTGTACCTCCTATTCATAAAAGTAAAAGATGTTTTAAACGTCCTTTTGTATGTTCGAAAGGAACAAAGATTTGTAAGAACTCATGAGACGTACTTAATGCACCAGGGCGTAGGTGTAAAAAATAAAGAAAGCAATACGAGGCTTTCACCCGGTTTATTTAAACAGGTGACTACGCTAAAAGTTGCATGTTTTTACATCAAACATTAAGTAATTCGACGTAGAGTAATAACATTACATATTCGCGAATATTTGTCGTGCTTTCGCTTGCCAATAGAAAGATGAAAGGTGATTGAAAATATCCTGTTACTAAAGCTCGTTAAAAGCGAATTTGTATTGAAAGTGCGGTTTGTTTGTTAAAAAAATAATATACGACAAAATTCCTTTCGTTCGTAAAGATAAACATACAATACACGAGTACATTTAAACACAGTTTATAATATTTAAGTGTCTAACATGACGTTACAAATGTCGATAGAATGTTTATAATATTTTATATGAAAAAATTGCTCACATTATTTTCCGGTATATTTAATTTATATAAATATTAAAGTTTACTAAATCGAAACTCCTTTTTTCAACTATCGATAAATATAATAAGAATGTAAACGTGTCTGTATTTTTAGATTTTTATGAAAACAATTATTACAGGTGTCTAGAAATACGTAATAAAATATATTTCAATCATTTTTACTTGTATGTCTGTTTGTTTGAACACGCACTGCTAAAATACTGCGTTCACGATAAAACCTCACCAAGAAAATCATAAAGCATATCGTCAGTAACATTTAGTTTTGGTTTCATTAAAATCGGTTCACTCTATCAAAATTGTAATTTTAATGACGACGGGACTTAATTATGAGTAAAAAGTAGATAAGTAAATGGACTTAATATATTCAGATGATTTTATTAGTCACTGTTTTTTTACATTAGGTTCCACGCGGACGGAGTCGCGCCCATAGCTATTTAGTAATAAATTGTCACCTCATATACTATAATAATTATTTTACATTCCTGTATTTCATTTTCGTTGACAAAATGCTTATAAAATATCAAATTAAATTTTAGTCTGGAATATTCTGGATCGATAAACCAAACTTTGCTTACAGGTCGATTTCAACCTTTCATTCCCCATTCGTGTTACTTCACCGGCCAATATTCATCCATTGTGACCATACCCCGTTACTATATCGCATAGTGGACTTTACCTGTTGCACCGACTGGCCATTGACCCGTCAAGTATTGACATATTCCTATAGTTTCTCACGTCTAGCTCCTACCAGGCGACGATTACGGCCATGCTACTACAAGTAGCTAGCAATACTGGCTTAGCACTTTCTTATATATCGTTCTGTAAAATTCCACTACCAATGCTCTTATTTACTCGTTATTATGAGAACAGATATTTACTTGAAGGGATGTGTTGGAAAATAAAATAATAACCGTTTCATATCTACCCTTGCGTTATTCAATGGCTTTCGATTACTGTCGTGTGTTGTTTTCTACCCGTGCCTTATTATTACGACTGAGAAATTCCAACTCTGTGATGCGAGGTATGTATGTTTAGCATTGAAGCATTGTAAGGACGAGTATTATCGACCTGGCTATATTGTACTGGCCTTGGGAAAGTTTATGGCCAAATGATGAATCGATAGTCAAATATAAATAGTTTCATCGTATTTTCAGTACTTGGATTTAGTGTTATGAACTACAAAGTGTACTTTTGGAGTGGTTAGCAGTATAATGCTGTAATAATCTATACACAGATTAGATGTACTGTATAGAATTTTTTGAAACTTTTTGTCTGTTTGTATGAAAACGCATCACTGCTATAGTACTGCGTTCACAATAAAACCTCACCAAGGAATTCATAAACCATATCTTCGAGTACCATTTAGTCATATTTTCATTAAAATCGGTTCATTATATCAAAAGTTATTGTAATGTTAATGACAACGTGATTTAAGTACGAGAGAAAAGTAGATAAGTAAATGGACTTAATACATTTAGATGATTTTATTAGTCATTGTTTTTTATATTAGGTTCCACGTGGATGGAGTCGCGGGCATAGCTACTTATTAGTATCTTATATCAATTAAATATTCATTTCACATACCGAAACGGGAGTTTAAAGATAACATAAGATTGGTTGTACATTTGCGTCATAAAAATACAGTATTTTGGAAACATATATTATTAAAGAAACTATAATTAATGAAAACCCAATACATGTTTCTCCTTGTATTATTTAACCGTAAATTCTGATGCGGTTAAGCACAGAGAGCAATAAATGCATTAAGTGTCCCGGGTCACATGAATATTAGTTGAATATTTAAATTTTACTCACGCTGATCGTTTCCATCGGAGCGAGCCATGACGGTACCGTTTGGAAACACGTTGAGGTACATATGGGAACACTGGCTGTAGAGGCGAACCGACCGGACCATCGATGGCACCGCACCGCAAATCACCACCTGATAACAATTGACAGCTACAGTACTTTTTATTATTCTCCTAGACGCCCGCTCCAGCTTTGCACACTACAATACACTGTATTAACGAACCAAGTGAGATCAATTCTTTCCATTATAGCCCCGACCATGTGAACAAATAAAATGACAAGAGAACAATTGAACGTCAATCTTTTAAATTTTAAAAAACCTCCGTCCTTTGTGTCGCTTACTCACTTTTTAATTTAATGGATATTTTTCAATCGTTTTCTTTCATACACACTTTGTCCTGATAATTATTCACACAAACAATTAACCAAATAGGTCCAACCATTGTGAATTTTCTATTTGTATAGATATGTTGGTATAGCAATTGATGTTGTCGCACTGAAAAAGCAATTATCGGAATAAAATGTTAGACACTCGGCGACAACCGTTTTTATCAGAAAGTGTTCTTTCACTGAAAGGTTCGTAGTAAAATTGGAAACCACTTTGAACACAGCACAGTTACATCTTTTCAAAATAAGATGTCTAGATCAGTTAAGATGCCAAAACATAATGTAATGTTTTTTGTATTGTAAATTGTTGTAGTACGCAGTAAGATTAGTGCAATTCTAAATACCATCCATCCTCAGTTGTCGCTATCAGACCGCCTCACAAGCCCTCAGCTAATCTCAAGTCGTAATATGCCTATGAGTACCGCTATAGCGGCTCTTACTCCTAGTGTCTGGTAGTTGCGATCCATCCAGACATATAACCATCTCTTACCATCCAGTAATGGCTACTGAATTTACTATTACTTAATTCGGATATACACCACTCTCTCCCCCGTATTCATAATGGATTTACCCACTTTAATAAAAAAAGGATAGTAAAATTTTAAAGCAACCATAATTTAATTTTCTTTAACAAACAATAATAATCAAAATTAAAAAAAAGATTTTTTTTTGTCACATATAAAATTTATTTTTATATCATGTACCATATCTGTTTTTATTTAACACCGTTTTTGGAGAATTTCAAATGATACAAAAGTAGGTAATTGAGAATTTATATTTTGTTAAATACCTTATTACTTGAATAATGTTACAAAGTACAAAAATACATGATTTAGTAACAAATTAAGTAAAATATAAACAATACATTTCTCAAATTTGTTCACATGTGATTGCATCCTAAACTCTCTACATAAATACGAATAGGTCATACGAGATGGAAAGCTCCGAAACATCATAACGAGACAAATAACAGGTTACTGTCTTGCGCATACACATGTGTGATAAGATAATTATTGAAATTACCAAGTCCAATTAAATTTTAATAAACATATTGCAAGCTTACCGGCTGACACTAAATTCATATTCTTATTGAGTCATCCGCTATGTAAACAGAATACTAAGTATCCAGTTCTACTATGACATTTATTATTTGTCTCTCCAGGGTATATTCTTTTTTGTTCACTTTTATTAGTTTACTTTACTTTACTGTGCAAATATATCCATCTATTTAAAATGAACATAACGTATGAACATTCCCATCTATCAGTTTAGAAAAACTATACTGTTCGTTATCTTATGTAACTGAACCATAAAACATAAACTGAAACATAAAACGCTGATTTGTGTCAAGGTTAGCAATTTTTCACGGGTAAATTGCAGGGCTTTTATCACGAGGTGACGTAACATCGCGTATGGAAATTGAAAACAAAAAATAAGCCAAAAAAATGCAAAAGACTAGTCGAGAAATATTTAGTCAGCACTTTTCATGGTAGGTTTTTTATTTAGGTAAAACAAACTATGGATTGTCCGATACTAAAACATCGTAAAAATAATTTCTCCAGCTTATATTATCGTACCACGATTTTATTATGGCCCTCATGTTACTTTTTTTCGTCATCTATCGTCAACATCAAACCAATATAGTCTGACACTTGAACCTTTCTATTCAATCTTAGTTCTATGTCACTAATATAATATTCTCAACTCATTATTTCAATTCGAATGACATTATCGATAATGACGCATAATTAATAAGTCAATCTCTCGAGGACATCCTCCTTGTATTCTTGAATCATATTTCTGATTATTTCGAACGGTCTCATTACGAACATGTTAGATTTTAATAAATACGAGAAGAAACAATCCTGGTCACCACAATAAGGAAACAATCGATTGTTTTAATGGGTCAGGCGCGCTCAACAAATCCGTCAGAGTGAGGGTGTAGTTTATACAAGTAGACAATTTTAAATCTTACCAGGGTAAGAATAAATGCTGGTTTTTCACCAGTATTCACCTTTATCATAAGCTCTTTTGTAGCTGGTAATGCAGTATCATATTCAGGTGGGAAAGCATAGGCTACCGCGAAGCGGTCACCAATCAGCCGTATTGAGTTTCACGTGAACTTTTTGTTAACAATATTGGATTTACTTTTTAATGTTGAATGTTTTCTTTAAGCAATTTGACTCGTTCATATGGCGCCGTCTGTAGTCGTAAATTCCAAAATGTATTACGATTTTTTAATATAATGATATCATATTTAGATTATTACCACGTAATTTATTAAAAAACAGTTTCAACAAAAGGCGATAAGGGCGCTTTCTGTTTAGACGATTTGTATCGGACTGCTGTCGTACGGTTGATACACAGATTTATGAGCGGGTGTCGTACTACAGCCGGACGATAGCGGTACGACCTAAATTGTCTAAATCGGAATGCTATGCGGTTGCAGTCCGACTGTATTTTAGTGATGTCCACCAATACTTGCCTTCGTTCGAATCATGAATTCAGATGAGAAAGCGTTATTGTTTGTATTGGTCTTGTTAAAAAAAATTGAGTACAGAAATAAATGATTAACTGGAGAATTCTTTTTAAAATTTGTTATAAATTTTTCACATATATCTTCCCAAATCTTTTTTTTGAGGTTCAGGCTGGACAGGCATTTCATCTATAAATTGTGTCATCCGCGAAGGTATTTATCTTACAAAATGCAAAACACGATGTGCCGTCCTCACTAGTAAATCAAGAAAGAGACATGACGTTCGCGGTGTTGCCGCCCTGTCAACGGACGTGCGCCGGACTGCACGCGCCCGTTGTCGGTTCGACACATTTTGTCTGAAAAACAGAACCGGCCGTATGCAGTGCGCTAACCGCTATCGCACGGCAGCAGTCCGATACTAACCGCTTAAACTGAAAGCGACCTAAGTTGCCTACAAATGGGTGACTCTGAAATCAACAATTAAAAATCTTTTAAATTAATATGTAATAGAATAAAAAATATATACTGAACAACTATAAACGTAGGGAACCACAGGAGATCCTCCTTCACTTATGTAATGTATTATCAATGAATGCTAATAGAATGTTGTTTTTGATCTCGAGTCGTACGGTTATTTATATCAAATAAATTATAGATATCCTAGAATAATTAATTGATTCAATTATTGTGATAATTAACTTTATCTAGAAATCTAATCAATCTAATGAGCTCATTAATATATAATTAACTTTTGAGTGATAGAAATGTTTTTCTAATATTGGGATTCTTTATACATATACCAGCGGGTCCGGCGGACGTTGTCCCTGATATTTTTTTTTTACAAATGGTATACCTAAACCTTCCACATGAATCACTTTATCTACTGGTAAAAGCCGTATGAAAATCCGTTCAGTAGTTGTTGATTTCATCGCGAACAGACAGACAGACAAACGTGGTAGAGGACTTTATTTATAATATGTAGTATTTTATAATATTTGACGAATCCTACTGTTCCTAAATGTACACTAAACAGATGCTCATCACAGCTGGATATTTGTCATAATGTTTACATTTATCTGTTATTGGGAGGTCACCGATGTTATTGCCGTTAAGCTTATCTGTGTCGACCCGACTGAAGCCGTAAGTAACGCTTGAATAAATGTTAAGCTCACCGAAATTATCTCGTACTAAGTGTGCTGGAAATTTTCACGGCCTTTGAACATTGATATCGCGTATTCGGTAATTCAATGATCAATCGAATGTGTATCATAATATTACGAAATGTTTCGTAAGTATCGTATTATTATTTGAAGTGTATCCTAAAAAACAAAAGGATTTTGCTGGCAAATATAGAACTCTTCAGGGTGTTGTCTAAACATAATACCACATACATCCATATGAGTTGACCAGGAATGATAAAGTTTTGTAGAAATAAATTACAATCGCTAAAAGAGTTATAGGAGTAATGTAGTAATTATTGATATATAAATACCCAAGATGCTCAACGTCTCAAAACCGTCCGCATAAAATGAACGCACAGCTGAGAATTCTGTGCTCATTTGAAATAGTCTCTTGTCACTTGCGTCTTTGGACTTTTTGTACACTGCTTTATAAAAACAACTTTAAATAATTCGCGTAAATAATTTGCAAAAACATAAGTTCATAGTATAACTATAACTACTTAGGTATATCGGTGAGTTTTTGGGGATGGTTTTGAGCGTTACTTTTATTCGAGGCTGTACATCTTAGGTTTTTATATGATAATGGTAGTAATGCAAAAAATTACAATTGAGAAAAAAAGCCCATAATGAATCCAAAAAGAACACGTAGTTTCTGTAAATAACAGAATCATTTCCACAATGACGTAGTAACTGGTACCAGCTAGTGTTGATATAAATCAGATGTAACATTGACATTTATATGAGAGTTATACATAAGCCGAATGACAATACGTTTTAAGTTTTGAAGACATATATAAATGTAGATAAATAAATAAAATAAATAAGACTTAACGAGCAAACTTATCCTAAAACATCTACGACAGCTAAAAGAAGTGTATAGAATGTTGATAACTTAATAAGTATGGTATTTAGCACTTGAAGATTTGCGAAGGAAATACCAATATTATTTACTATATACATTAGGATAGAGCATATATGATTCCTAGACTAGACACGCATAATATTAATAATGAATATATAATCCGATGAACACGAAAAACTGGTGACGTTCATTTGCTTAGAAATTACCAATCAAATGGCGGATAGTGGGCTGAATTTATTATAGCGGCTTATTACCTTCGATCTATTGGCATTCACATATTCTTATTTAATACTAGTCAGTATTGTTGATTTTAAAAAAATAGTTTTGATGTTTTACTGGAGTTCCGTTGTTTATCTGAACGAAGTTTAGACTGTCTTTTTTATTGAAAATTGGACATTATTGCATTGTTCCCAGTAAAGAGCATATTGATGTGCAGTCTATATAATGCTCTGGAAATGTTTCCATTTGTTAGTAAGTAATATTAATAATAATTAGTAATAAATATGTAGAATGTAGATTCATTATATTTGTATTAAAGTCGAATGTTTCTTTACCTATCCCCCTACACTTTCATCAGATTACAGTGAAACATTGGTGAGTCATTCTGTAAAGATTACTGAATTGGTGCAAGTTTCAACAATCACGTGTATTTCATGTAATTTACAAGCGCTTACTATTTTTCGGGTAACAAATTTAAGCGTAATGATTTATATTGATGTCATTCGAAGCATTTATATCCATGATTATTCTAATATTATTTGAACTCAAATGACTTATTTCGACATATTAATTACATGATTTCAATAATTTGATGCTTAACTGTAAAGTGCCAGCTGGAGTCGCAGAAACAGTCCGTCGTATATTGTATTTTATCTATGCTTACTCCATTACCTAGTTGTGAGGATGATAAAGTGTTGTTATTTTAAATGTTTATCATTATAAAACAATTACACCTCGTACGTTATCTGTTCGCGCGCGTGGTCACGCTAAGCCAGCGACTAACAACCCGAGATAACGTACACGTTCCTCATGACCATTCGAAATTGGGCTATCTCAGATCCATATTTATCACCAGGAAGTGATAATTTCGCTATACTTATTTTTATGAACTTCATCCATTGGATTAAATGTTACTTGATATGTTACATTTAGCTAAGCTGTTCAACATATTTATTCCTAAAAATAATATTAATCTTTCAATTATAAATACATACTGAAGAAGAATGTTAGAGGGTTGTATAATATGATACTATAATGGATACGATTACGAATGTGTATATCAAAGGATGTTTGAGAAAAGCACCAATAACAGAAAAGTTAAGGAGTTCGCAATAGGTTAGCACGCAATGGGCATGTCGTGAGAAAAGATAAAAGTCATGTAACCAGAAAAGTTTTAACTTTTAAGTGCGAAGGTAGAGGAATAGGAAAAGAGGTTAGGAAGACCGAAAAAGGTATGGATGAAATGTGTGAGGAGTAGTATAGTACGTGTAAATACTAAATGATATCTGACAAAGAAAAGTGGAAGAGAAAAATATATAAGAAAATGACAACAAAGCTATGAATAAATTGTAATGTCTAAAATACTAAGAACAAAGTAAATTAGTCAAAACTAGAAGTGTTATAAGTAGAATACGCAATATATATTTTAGGATTTTTCTGGAACCTTTGCAAGTAACATTATACCTATGCTACTAACCATGCTTAGTTATATTACTCGCGTTAATTGTTGAAATTTTGAATCACTGTTAAAGCAACTAGGTAAGTTTAAACAGATGCCGAATGAGACGCGAACGCTACGTATTCACAGTTCGGCTGATATCGGCATTGCTCGATTCTCGTCGAGCGCCTAATTCGTTCTAGGTTCTCGTTATGTTCGCACCGCAGTATATGAAGTTCTAGCTTAGTATACTCCGTGATCTATTTTATACGATAGAATCCTGAGGGTTACAATGTCATGTTAGATATTTTATAACGTTCCTCAATAAATATATCTGTTCAAAACGAATTAACAATTATAAGGAATATCCTGTTAAAACAAACAAAAAATACCTCTGGAGATGTATAATATGAAATATAGAAACACAATAGAAAATCTTTTACAAAAAAAAAGTTAATAATGTATCTAGTAGTTCACAGGAATATATGAAAATTCTATTATTGTATCTTTGATTGGATCCCTAATATTTTTGATAATTAATATCTTATATTTATTTATTTATATTTATGTTACTATTAATTATTTTCAATATATAAGTTTTAAGGTTGTGTATTTCTAAATTGCTTTATCTATAAATTTAAATTTATCAGAATTTGTGGGATTATAAAATAAAAATGACAAACAAACCAATTCAATTAAACAATATACCTCATATATATGGAGATATATAATCTAACTCTAAGAGCATTATTGGAACCAAGTTTGTTCCGACGCGATATCACCATATGGTATTATAATAAGGCTGTTATTATCAATATCCCCGAACACAAAACGTGCTAAACGAAAAATCATGAAATGTTTTGCGAGACATTCCGTTACTGACGTCACTGTACAAACTCGTCCTGCAGCATTTTTGTGACGACTATTGCATTAATGGAAGTAAGCTTGCATAGTAAATAATTTCATGATTTTTATGTTTTCTTTAAAAGGATTTTAATCCTCTCCTGTAGGTTATAATTGATTTTTATTATTGCGCTTTTGCCTGCGGCTTTGCTCGCTAATATATATTTCAGCTTTTATATATCTTATATTTCTCTGGGAAAGAATACTTTATGCCTCCTTTATATAGATAAAGTACCCCTTTAATATATATTTTTTTAATAAACCAGTATAGGATATTTGATAAAAATATATCCTCAAAGTATAGGCTTATAAATTGACGTATTTACAAGTATGATTATAATGAATAAAATTTAATTTATCATTTCAATTGTTTGTTACAGAAATCCAGATGTTGTGAAAATATTGTGAACGCTCTCGTGTTACAGTCACGGTCAAATTAACATATGGTTACAAATTATTTAATTACTCTAACAATCCACAATAGATATTATAATTAATTAGATTATTGGAAAAATAAATGACTCGGCTTCCAGATGAAATTAACTATTCGTTTTAATATTGACTTAGCAGCTTTGCGTAAACTTACAAATTCATTTAATTCAATAATCAATTTCTGATTTCCCTTATATTGTGAATAAAATTACAGTAAACTCAATTGTAATGATTATCTGTTAAGTTACTTTTTTTTACACGCTTTTTATTAGCTTCACTCGTATGTTTGTAACCTTTGGTCGAGATTTTGACCCACTTTAAACGGTCAGATCTCATACAAACTTTGTAGATTTATCGAGGACCGATGACACTACACTAATTTGATAAAATTATTCCATTATTCAATTTGCAAAATAAGATTTGTTAATTTATATATAACTTTCAGATGAATAGTCGATAAGGCAGGAATTGATGTTAATTTTAATTTCCAATCATTATCTTTAACCGATTTATCTAATATTAACAAATTTTCGATTACCAAAGAGAATATTTAATTCAACAAAGTAAGCAAGACTTTAAATTAACAATTTTTAAGGAAAGGGTATTATTCGCTATTGTGATGAATGGTGATTGAGCTACCGATTAATTTTGCTCTAATAAAAAAAAAACTAAAATAAACAAGCTTTTATAAATAAACCAAACTAAAAAGTAGGAAACAAATAATAGTTTAAAAAACTAAAAAACACGCTTTTATAGTAAACCAAATTAAAAAAATTGAAAATAAGTTTTAATAAATTTGAATTAAGAATAGTGTATTTTTTTTTAAATAAATATAAATTAACAATAGTGTGAATAAAAAAGTTTTTTTTTTAAACCGTGGGGTGCATGGTGTATATAGTTATAAATATTTTATTGACTGATATGAGTAGAAGGATTATCATTTCAGTAATATCTGAAAAGCACCCAACGCTTTACATTTACTAATTTAAATTGATAACACTATCGGCTTACGGTGAAGGAAAACATCGTGAGGAAATCCGAACCTGAGAAATGTTCTTATAGTACTACTATATGTGGGAAAACATAGAACTGTGAATTTCTGAGTTTGGAATCGCCAATACGTCGTGGGCTGGCGTGGTGATTATGCCCATATCTTCCTTCGGAAAGATGCCTTTGGCCCTGAAGTGAGTCTCTTACAGGTTGACGATGATGATGATTTTAGATTAGTAAACGCAAGAATCATTAATCACGAATATATATTTGTGAATAAAGTCTTCGACCGGTCAATGGCATGGAAAAAATATAAGATATTTCCAATATTTTTATTGATAACAAAAGATCTGGACAATAGCTACTAAAAATAAAGAAAATCGTTTGACAAACAAAGAAGATAAACGCAGTTAACTCTTTCGTCTTCGTGTATTTGTGTATAGATATGTAGATTTATGGTAGTATGTAGCCTAAACGGTTAAATTGATGAATAGTTGAACAATAGATTAGACTGGAGACTAGTTGAATATATCTTAATCGTATGAATAATATATTTAAATAAGACGTTCAGAGGAAGAGTAAAAATAAGTGTTTTATTTACAAATACTCAGACGAGCAACCAATTCATTAATGTACATGCAAGAATTGCATTCATGAAATGCTTTTCAATACGTTTTTTTTTCTTTAATAATTTTATTTATTCCCTTTACTATAACAACATGATTAATACTATATACAGCTGTATATGAAATTTTTCCTGGTGATTATGGGGAGAAAAACTACGCTAGAATAAGTAAATAATTGCACCATTACGGACATGGCGTATACGGTTACAGTAGACGTTCAAGCGTACATGTTCTGGTACTAGACTCAGCGCTGCAATGGCGCTATCTAGACAAACTATCTGAAAGTGTTAATAGTTCAACCCACCTTAACATACTACGTTAATCGAATACTATCAATATCATCTCTTTATTTAAAACGTTTATGTTTTTTTCCGAAAATAGAAAAAATAAATAACTTTTACCTAAATCAATTAAATTAATGGCATCATCATTCATTTTTTATAGTGTAATATAAATTAAATTAAATTTTGTGACATTTAGATACAACTATTTATCTCATTCGTGTTCTGTTATTTTGTAATTTATATGACAACGAAAATTAAATTATAAGTATGAATTATACAAAAATGTGACAAAATACATCAAACAAGTAATGAATCGAACAATAATTCTTATTTGAATTGTTGTTATTCTAAGTTGTACAATTTTAACTATGTCATACTAGCAGCTTCTTTCATATGCAGTTACAATGAAGCTGTTATCTTGTTCTGTATTTCATCGATTTAATTATCGAGAATATTATTTATAACTTGTTCACATAACGTATGTCTAATTTTATAATTATTTATCGATCATACGTTGCTTCGATTATTCGATATTCAATCGAGCTATCGATTAGCTTTATCACAAGTTTGCGACTTCTTAGTATATTTAAGACCAATAGTAACCTATATATTTTTTGAAGTCCCAGGCTGAGTCTGTACCAAATTCCAATCGGTTCAGAGGCGTAGTTGTGAGGGGGTAACAAATCGACAGAGTCACTTTCGCATTTTTAGCATAGGTAAGTTTGATTTCTTCCTTGATAGAAATTGGTTTTCATATGGACATTATGTGATGTAAAAAAATATTTATATAAATATGTTCAAAGTTAAATCTTTGGTACTCACCATCAGGAGGCACAATATCTTCGCAGAGACGGCAAGCTGTGGTAACCTGAAACAGGACAAGATTTCCACATTACATTTTTGAATTACATTATTCTACAATCAATAACTTAAAAGATTCCGTAAGATTTCATAATAGTAGAAGATAGCAAGTAAAAAGTACAGACGATTGCAGATTTAGACATCTTAGATTTGGCTTAACTTTAGACATATTTTGATAAAATCATTCTTTATATATCTACAAGGTATGTCATTACAATTTTGTGCGTTTTAGCATGTCAGTTAAATCATTATCATTACACAGTATAAAACAGACTCCTCTGCCACGTGTGTCTGTCTGTCTATTCGCGATAAACTTAAAAACTATTGAACGTATTTTCATGCGGTTTTCGCCACTAGATACAGCGATTCATGACAAAGGTAACATGACAAAAGTATACAATTTGTCAAGGTTTTTTTTTATTATCAGAGGGGGGCAACGTCCGCCGGGCTCGCTAGTATTACTATAAAACAGAAAAACGTGTAATTTATAACATTCAAATATGAATAACCTATATAAAAAAAATGAAATAGGCGTCCAAAAGATTATTTATTTATTTCGGTACCCATTATTCTAAACGTAACATTTCCTTTACGATTACGAAATTTTCACATAGCAATGAGAATTTTTCCCTCGAGATATTCGCTTTTGTGTATGTACGATAAGAATAATTAGTTTCCGGACGGGTCTACTTGAAAATGGAAAGCGTAAATATGGTTGAGTGTGTTTGTATTGTACTAAAAACATAGATGATTGCCCGTGCCAACATAGTGGGATATGTAATAAGCATGGTAAACCAAACAAATGCGCTACGCGGTGTGTGTCACACGTTCACGTCGACCTTTTGGAAGTCGTTTGCAGCATTATAGTACGTTGTACATTAATATATTATCGTACGAGCTTTTGCCTCCGACGTCACTCGCTTTAATATAATTTTAAGGGGTCATTCAAGTATTACCTAAGCCCTAAATGGCCGCGGGGGTCCTAGACTTGCTTATTTTTGATAACATAAGGGATGGTAGCGTCTGGATGTGTAGATCGGATATGTGAGGCGCGCGGTCTTATTTACTAGGCTACTATCGCCCTAGTAGCGAGCACCTATAAGTTAATTTCTCTTCTATACATATAATAAGAACGTAAATATACCGTGTAGTTTTCGATTTTCGTGAAAAAAATTGTTGTAGGTGTCTAGTAATAAGTAATAAAATACATTACAATCATTTTTAGAAATGTCTGTCTGTATGTATGGACACGTACTGCTAAAGTACTTCGTTCACAATACAATCTCACCAAGAAAATCAAAAAACTGCTGGAGTAACATTTAGTCTTTGTTTCATTAAAATCGGTTCACTCTATCAAAAGTTATTGTAATTTTAATGACGACGCGACTTAAGTACGAGAGAAAAGTAAAAAATGGACTTAATACATTCAGACGATTTTATTTAACCGACTTCGAAAAAGGAGGAGGTTACTACGTTAGGTTGTACGTATATTTTTTTATGTATGATAATCGATATCTCCGTCAATTATGAACCGATTTTAATGATTCTTTTTTTATTTGAATTGGTCATATTCAGATGTGGTCCCATATAAATTTGAAGAAAATATTCAACCCCTAAGGGGGTCAAATATTGTTTATTTGATTTTCACCCATTTCGTATCTACGTATTTTCGTGAAATTGAAACCGATTTATTATACCCATTAGAAACCAGATATATTTACGGACACTAAAATGGAGAAATACAATTTTTTTCCAAAAAAAATAAACCGCCTTCGATGTAAAAATAAATAAGGCACTAAAAAGCGAAAAATAACTGAATTATGAAATTAACCAAATTAAATAAAAAATATAGATATTCGCGCTACCTAATAATATATTTGAAGTCTTGAAGATACTATAAATTCCTTATTTTTAGTCATGTTAACCGCTGACCATGAATAAATAGGGAAACCGGAACAGATAAAAAAATATAAATGTTTACATAAACACGGTGGGGGGGGGGATCATTGCTTATTTTTGCTGACAAGGAGGAGGGGGCAGTTAGAAATATACTTGAACGACCCCTAATTTATCTACACAGTAATTTTTTGTCGATGTTAGACACCCTATGTTATTTTATGTACCCTTGACAATGTATATGCAAAATTTTATTATGGTTGCTTGAGTAATTAAAGCGTTTAAGCATAAACAAATAAACAAATTCACATTAATATTTATAAAATTAGTGGAGATAGTAAAGTAACATATTCCATGTTCATCACCATCACTTTAATGTTAGTTCTATGAGTTATGTCGTTAATATCAACAGCTTGCGACTTAGTTCGTATTACATTATAGTTCAACTCTTAATAATAACAAAATATCTTAATAGTAACGATCAGTCGTTAGCATGTCCGGATATCGCGTCGACCGACGTAGGTTCGTATTCTAGTAAATGTGTTGGAGTTTACGATAAAGGAAAGCAACGTGACGCAACCATAGCATATTGATGGGACTTATTCTAAGCTTGTCTGTCTGCTACCTCCCTCAAGTTGAGATTCTGTCGCCAAAGACCTATAGATGTGTTCCAACAACTGCACTTAAGAGCCAGTTAGTCCTTGGTTTACCAGTTTACCATCTTGGTATATTGTCATTTAAAATTAGGCGTGTTTGAAATTAAACGCTAAAACTATTAATGAAAAAAAAATTAGAATGGTTAGCATCAAGTGTGCATACTATTATGATGGTCAGTTGAACGATATTGAAGTTTATCGATCTCACATAAATCAATATCCTTTTATATGCATATATAAATAATATATTATAAGCGAAATCAAACACGAAGATTAGTTTAGCTAGCTTAATTAGATTCAATAATCGTGATGTTGCATTTAGCGCTCTTAAAGTTGTTTCCATACGGCTAAGTGCGTTATATGTTGTCATAAGTTCGATGGAACTGTCACCAATCAATCGAAAATAAAAATTAAGCACAGGACACATAATTTTAACATATTAGAAAAATAATATAAAAAAAATATATACTTACATATACGCAATAAGTAGTTTACGTTTAAATTTAAATTAATAATTAGTCATAACTCACGACTATAATAATCTTATAATGTATTCACAAAATTATCAACACGACATTACCATATTAATTATCGAATACGGATGGAAGCAATGACAATAACTGGAGTTCATGAGCCACCTCAGTTTAAGTAATTGATGTAATTCTAACAAATGTATTTCCACACTACATCGATACAGCACGTATCGTTTGCGTAGTTCGGCATTCTTGTATATGTACGTAAGCGTCTGATACACTATAAGACCCTGCTATATGATGACAAAGTATCTAATAACGTGTTTGATCGAATGCGCTGAAAACATATACAATTAATACATTAATAACAATAGTACAACTACTTCATTGATTTTGAGATATATAATGTAACTAGCGGGCCCGGCAGACGTTGCCCCGCCCTGATTATGAAAAAATCCTTGACAAATTATATACTAAAACGTTCCTCATTAATCACTCTAACCACCGGTGAAAACCGCTTGAAAATCCGTTCTTTTATTTATTTATTGTAGCTCGGCAAAATGACTGTACTGTGCCTGATGGTAAGCACAGTACAATCCAAAAACAATGGCGACCACCGAGAGACATACTATCCATCGCCGGTCGCCGCTGTCATGCCGGCCTGAAAGCGACCCAGTCAGGGACAGCCCCCCCCCCCTGGTTGCTGGATATACACTGGCTGATCCCGGAACGCGACACGCCCAAACGTGCCACTATGGCGGGTGTTCCACCTGTGTACGGTGGTCGCGATCCAGTCGGGTACAGACACCCTACCACCCCGCAAACTACCCGTTCGGTAGTTTTTGAGTTTATCGCGAACAGACAGACAGACAGACGCGGTAGGGGACTTTGTTTTATACTATGTAATGATTTCAGAATGCAAAAATATAGTATTAAAGCTCTTTATAAAGAGCATTTTGGTTAAAATCTTTACATAGTACAAAAGAAGTTGCATTTGCTGTCTGTACCCTTAAATCTCTCAAACTATCTAACGGATTTTAAAATAGTTTTCAGCAATACATAGAGTGATTCAAGAGGAAGGAGAATGTGTGTATGTATAATACACACATATTGTAGTAAAAAAAGGCGAAAAATTCAAAGATTTGTAATGTGATGTCGTAACAAACATATTTTTGTGCGTTAAAATCGCAAACGCTGGCTAGACCTTACGAGATAGATCAAATTAATATACTACGGAATTATATCTCCTATAAAAAACGATAAAAAAGTCCACGATGGTATTATATATTTATCTGTAAAGCATAACCCACAGTGACCATTTTTATCTTTTAACAAAAATAATTATGTGTTATTTACCAAGCTATTTTATATAATACAGTATTATTCCTTATCCAATTAAATACATTACATACGTTGTACAGGTCATGTAGATCAAAATTGCCCTTTCACTATAATGGATATCTTCATTGCAACCGTACGAAGCTGGGGCGGGTCTTTAGTTAATAATAAATTCAGCTACAACGCACTCTAGCTGTTATGATCTAGCTCTATAGCTCCACGCTTTACTCTATCCGGATTTTTGATAGAAAATTTTGAGCATCATCGAGACTTAGATGACTTACTATTCATCTCTTAGCAGTAGATAAACAACAGTTTCAAATGGCATTTCAAGAAATAAAATGTAATCGTCATTGCAACTAATGGCGCCAGAGAATTCTCATACGAGATACGTGTACATAGTTTACTACGTACGAGTATATATAACTCAGAAACTCATATTACTTAGTTCCATCGTGGTAATCATTACGGAATGAGATCATTGATTAGTTTGTGTGGCTAAGTTTTAAGGTTCTTTTTTGTATGAACACCTTATTATGTCATGGGCATAGATATAGAAAATGTTTTGACTTTGCTTTGTAATATATAAAGAATACATGGTGGTCATTTCGACGTGAACAGAAATGCATATTAGTAGTAATCAAGTAGTCGCCTAGTGCTATATTCAACCATAATTCATTTTTACATTCAATAAGACCAAAGAGAATAATCATTATTTCAGCGTCTTCGTAAGTTTACTAAATATATCTTATTTATAATTTAGTTATTTCACTATTTATTAATGTATATTCTGAATTTACATATTATATTATTTATAAATTAACGTAGGTTAATTTATTTACCAATTTAATTAGTTTGATCAATTTATTTCAATATGCATGTAAGGTATGGAACGTAAGTTTGTGACTTTTAATATAACATAAATACAAGTAAAATAGTAATAATGTATGTTGTCGGTCAAACAAAAACATCTCTCAACTCATTTGTAAAAAAATATTAATTCAACTATTTGTATTAAGTTATAGCATACAAGTTAAGGTTTAGAATTAGTGTTATGTGTGAATTAGTTTAGAATTAGTTTATTTATGAAATGACGGTTAATTTGAAATTAAAGATTCAATATTAATTATATTTTGTTAGGTTTTAGAGCCACCGTGAAGCTATTACTGGTTTCAGCATTAATGGGGCGGCTCGCCCGAGGAAGTACCACCCTGTCATAGAAAACCGACGTGAAGTAACAGTGCTTGCATTGTTGCGTATCGTTCGGTCAGTGATAGCGACGGAGGACCACCTCCCCTTCCCTCTCTTCTCCCCTCCTCACTCCCCCTACCCCTTGCGACTCCCCTGGTGTTGCTAGTGTCTATGGACGGCGGTGACCACTTAATTCTTGTCTCTAATAAGAAGCGATATTTGTGTCGAAGTAATACACTTTTTATGTTTCTTATCTGTCTATAATATTTAAAATAATTTATCACGCAGTTATTTTTTAAATTAAAGAATTACAGATGTTGCTTAAACTTCTTTTTTAATATAAATAATTCTAAATGAATAGCTACGTCATCTAAATAGCTTTAAATGAATATAAATAACTCTTACAGGGGTTATAAATTAACAATTAAAACACAAAAAATAATTAAATTCCACAATAAGCTTCAAATATTCATACTGCAAAATGTGTCGTTTTGACTAATAACATTTTTCAATTGATTCAATATACAGCGTGTTAGGAAATTTAAAATAATCATGTTTTTGAAATTCTACAATACCTGTGTTTTATCTCAAAGTAAGCGTGAAAATTCGCTACGAGCACGTCCTGTTGTTTATATTGTTGCTTGTGTAAGTGGGTAAACTTATGTATTTTTTATTATCGCACGACAAAGTGACGGCATTGTATCTGATGGTAAACTCTGTGACATCCAAAAACGACAACGACCAACAAGAGGTTTAAAATTCATTGTCAGTCGCCGAGTCACTGTCATATTAGCTTAAAAACCTCTAAGCATCTGGATATACTACTATACTAAAAGAGAGTCACTGTGACTGGTATGAACAGTCTATGACCCTAGTTATTTTCAGGCACGCGTCACGCGTAAACGTATGATGATTGCAATACATTGGGATTATTCTTGTTTAGAACTAGCACCAGACCGCTCCTTCGTTTGCGTTATATATTTATAAAGGACTAGTTTTTGCCCTCAACTCCGCTCGCATTTATGCAAATTTGATATATCCTTCGAAAACAGTACATATTTTCTGTATGAAAGGTATCTTGTATCCTTAATAAAAAACATGCAATTTCATGATGATCAGCGTAAGAAAAATAAACAAACAAACTCGCATTTGAATTTATAACATTAGTAAGGATAAGAATAAAGTATGATATTTCCGCGAAACCCAATTTTGTACTAAAATAAAACTAACCTAAGGTACTCCTCATAAGCTGAAAATCCCGGGCCAACTGTTTCGGAGATTAGTCAGAACAAAGAGACAAACATTATTTCAAATGTTTTTTGTAATAAGTACCGTAGATACTTTTGTATCCTATTAGTAAAAAGCTGTTATTTATAATAATTAATAGTTTAGCATTTTTGTCGTACCTAGTTATTTGGTATTTCCTTTTTTGAATGATACTAAAGACAAAATTTTGGATCTTTCGATCTTCAGGTCTATAAATTAATTGTTTTAGCTTAGAAATGAAACTTTATTGTTAGTATAAAATATAGGAATATTATTATAATTGTACAACTAATGTTAATTATTATGTAGATAATAGTTCCCACACACTTTCAATATAATTTAACTGCAACACAAATAATTACTAAACAACAAAACATTAAAACATGGAGACATCAATGAAGATTTATTGGTCAATAAATCAGATTTAAGACAACTTGTTATCAATGTGTTATATTAATAAAGGTCTAAATATGTACGATAAAAACTATCTTTGTGTTTTACTTAAAACAAGACCGTCTGATATGTTTCGTGTCTTCAATAAATTAGATTACAATAAATACTGTTTTTTTTATTTGAAATGTATATATTAAATGAATGAACTATTTCAATGATTGTTTATCTACATATACTAGCTGACCCGTGCCCACTTCGTTGGGCGGTAAACATTTATAAAGAAACTACTTTTAGTGACTTAAATATAAAAGTTAGATATATGCTGTCCCTGACTTTTTTGTAGGCCTTACCAAGCTCTACAACTTTTCTCTAGAACTCAACTATATATCGTTAAGGCAGCGTTCGTCAGAAACGTTTTCGTTCGACCGTTCTTTCTCCGACTTACTTTGCAAATCAGACTACCACAAAAAAGTATTTTAAGTTTTTGTGTTAATAGCCTATGACACTCACAAATAACGTGGCTTTCTATTGGTAACAGAATTTTCAAAATCGGTTTAGTAGTTCCTGAGATTACCCCCTACAACATCATAAACTCACAAACTTTGTCTCTTTATAATATTAATAATATGATATAGATAAACGTCGGTATGGTTAATATCGAAAAACTTCGAAAAGAAACTTATGAAATCGGACCAACCACAAAGATACTAAACAATACCAACCCTAGCCGTTCATTTCGAAAATCAGTTTAAATCTGTTATAATCTATACTAATATTATAAAGCGGTAAAGTTTGTGAGTTTGTCACTTTGTAGGGGCTAATCTCACGAACGACTGGTCCGATTTGAAAAATTCTTTCAGTGTCATATAGCTCGTATATCGTCACCAATTGGACAAGACCAATTGGAGCGGGGCACCAATGAAGAACGTTTCAAAATCGGGGTATTTTTTCCTGTTGAGAGCTTCCGCTGCGCGTTAGCGTTAACCCAAAGTAGCTATACCACGCGGACGAAGTATCTATTTTGATATAACTCAAAATGTCGTAACTTCTTAACTAATATTATAAATGTGAAAGTGTTGTACGGTGTGTGTTGTGGTTGAGAATGTATACCATATTTTGATGGAATGTGTTCAATACCAAGGTGCTACGATTTTTTTAATATTTATCGATCCACCGATGTAGGCATTTGTAATTCGATGCTGTCAGACATCTTTATTGTGTATTGACATGTTGCTATTTTAGATTATTCTACGTGGTTACACTGAATATTCAGCATTAAGGTTAAAACGTGTATTTGTCACACTTTGAAAATGGGGAAATTGTCTACATAGGCAGAGGCCGAAAGAAAAGAAAGACCGTCGTCACAGAGTGCAAAAATATTATACAGAATCGCAAGTTTAGCTTTTAATATTTGATTCAATGTATTGTAGAATTTAATATGTATGCGATGTTAGTACAAGGAGTCATAGTCGATGAATGACCCTAAAAAAAAAATATATTTGGATTTTTTTTTCCTTTCCCCTTCCCTTCTTCAAATTTTTTCCCCCCTTCGAGTCAAAGAATACCTTCTCCCAAGGCCCCCCCGGGATTCAATTTTTTTTATTCACAAACCCCCGAAAAAGTAGTTATTATTACCACCTCAAAATTAATAAACCTTCACCTCCTGGGTGGAGCTCCTTTTTTGTAACGGAAAACAAATATCTTTAAATTTTGTGGAATCATTATTTTTATTACAAATATAAATTTCAAAAAAAATAATGATAACTATGCATCACAAAAACGAGATAATATAAAACCTTGATTAAATTTTTCTCCGTACATTATAACCAGAAGTACTGTAAAAATATTTGAATAATAAAAAAATAAACTGAACGTTTAATAAATAAATACATTATTGAAATAACATACAAACAAGATCGTGTTCCTTGTTCTATAACAAATGGAAAAAATAATGGTAAATAAGTAAATTAAGTTATATGATGTAAAGAGACACTCGAGTTGTATATCAGCGTGCAAATAATTTCAAATTAAAATGTTTAATTAAAACTTACGCTCTAAATCGTTAATCAAAATGTGTAATTTAGTTTATAGACGCTACGGAGATGTAACCTGAATGAAACTTTATTGAATGAAACTTAAATTGAACTGAAGTAGACCTCGTGACCGTAGATAACAACTAATAACCGTTTTCCTCATAATTTGACAAGTAATGTTTCATACCCATTTTCTAGATTGATAAAATGACAGAGGTCAAAGAGGCAAAAACTACTGGTGATGTCAATTCATTTTCTTTTGTTTTACTTGATACATATTTTGTCGTTACCTAAAAATACTATCACAATATCTTCATTTAGTAACGTTATTAAAGTTTCCAGAATCTACGATTTTTTTTTAAATTACGCGTTCAGCGATCTGTTAAGTGGTGCAAGCGGGGTGATTTGCATGGGTAAGAGAGGGGAAGTAAACGGATAACATTTAGGGTGTAAGGGGTGTCTCGGGGTGTAACGGGTGTCGAATAACATCACAAGACTTGAGACACCCAAGCCAACCTCACCTCACCTGCTGGATAACGAACGACGCAATGGCGAAAGAGGGGTGGTAGGTGATAGTTTACAGCCTGACTGAGTCGCAACCACCATGTATATGGCAAAAAAGCCCGTCATAGTGATTCGCTTCTGTGGGTCGCATTTGGGGATCAGCCTGTGCGTATCCAGATTTTTGGAGGCCGTCATGACAGCGGCGACCGGCGATGAACAGTGTGTCACTCGGTGGTGGCCATTGTTTTTGGATTACTATCTATTACTATCAGGCATAGTGCAGTCATTTTGCCGTACTACAATAAAAAAATAACATTGTTTAGAAAGAAGTTTTGTAATTTAAGTATATTTAGGCTTTGTGCGTTTTTTCCCGTGCATAAAATATATTGTTAGGAAACACAGAGGAAGTCGCGGGAATCAGCTAATTTTAAAATAAAACGAATCCTTCTCATGACGATTAACCGTATGTTAAAAAAAGCAAATTTTATACCTACTTCATTCATGTTATTATATCTACTCATATGTTAGCATTTTACATCATACCATTTTCATATTTAAGGTTATTTTTCTGGTCCTTGAACCCCGATGACCGAAGGACACAAAAACCCAATTCTGAAATCCGACTCCCCTACACATATCCATCCCTCTATCAATAAGCTATACTATATACTAGTAATAAGTGATTCCACTGAACCAAGTAATAATGTTCATAGTAACAATGTGTGGTTGTGGTCGCAGATTCGGGTGAAACTTCCGTATGGATTTTTATCTTTTAACCAGTTATTTTCAAATTATGAAAATTATATCACATATATTTCACGGTCTAGATTAAATTTTACTACAGTAGACTATCGTATTTGCTCTGACGTATCAGTTCGTCATCATGTTTTGTTAAATTAGGATTTTGTAAACGTATTACGTTATAAAAATAAATGTATGCTAAGTATATATGTTATGTCTATTTATGATTTTCTAAGTAAAATATCTTCCGCCCGATTTCATGAAGAGACAATAAAATTCAAATCGTATATTGATTGACTTAAAGGTAATTTTCAAAGTAAAACCTCGCTAATTATCACAGATTAAGATCATAATTATATTGCAATAATAATCATTATGATTTATATTAGAATTATATGATTTATCGGAATACGTGTGAATTAGATAGACTGTAGATTAAATTTTAAAACAATACAAACATGTTGGCAATAATTATTATTTAAAAGTGTAATCACTATTTTTCGCGTAACTGATTATCGCCCGCGACTGGGCCCTCATTAATTACAATATTTAGTTTAATAAGAAGTAGAGGTCGTCTGGTAAAAGAAATTCGACTACATCAAGAGAAATTGTTTTTCACGTGTTAATTTGTTACATATATTGAGTATTGTACTGATATTGTAAATTGAAGATGTAAACAGCGTGAAGTATGATGAATAGAGAATTATATATATATTCAATGGTATAATTTTTTTTTGTTTACCCTAAAGCTTGCCAACAGCAATTAAAAAAAAAAGAAAATCGATTGAGAAACTGATAACAGTACTGCAATAAATGTACTAAACTGTTTTATCTTCGCTTATGTACATGTAAATAACATACAATATATATATTACTAGGTGATAAAGTAGTTTCGTGTTTCTGAAAGAATTTTCAGAATAGGTTAAAATATTCAAAAGATTATTACGCTATGAACAAATTCTTACATTTTACATAAAATATAACCCTAACCATTTAAATATTTCAAAATGAAACCATACCGAAAACAAACTGTTGTATCAGATGAGAAAGCTCCAATACTTCGTTTACAAATAAGCATTTTTTTTTTCATTCTACTTGGATTCTGACTCGAAGAAAGAGAATATTATAATGATTACAAAAATAAATCTACATAAGATAATTACTCACTTATAAGAAACGTTAATCTTATCTAAAAATCTCAGTTCCAATGTATTATACCGGCTTAAACTTGGCAAAAATTTAAAAATTATCCGATAATGGCAATCAATTATTTTTTTCCAAAATCAAGAGCATAATGATGCTTACACGTTACAATTTATGAATGATGGGTGTGCCTCGTCATGAGTTATCAATGACACAACATAGTTATTTTTGTAAACTGCTATCTCACCTCAATTAATGATAAACAGCAAATGATTTTGAGTATTCTGAATAAATTTTAGTATTTGAACTTAGTATAATTACTATTAACTTTGACACTAAGTACAAGAATGTATTCATATGCTATAAGCCAATAGTGAGAGACTTTAAAGATGATGATAGTGGCTATTTACCTATATTTATAGGTATTTATAGGTATATATTTAGTAGGTGGTAGAGCCTCGTTGAAGCTATTACTGATTTCAGCATGAATGGGTCGGCTCGTCCGGGGTAGTACCACCCTCTCACAGAAAACCGACGTGAAGTAACAGTGATTGCATTGTTGCGTTTCGTTTGGTCAGTGAGAGCGCCGGATACCCACCTCCTCTCCCCTTCCCCGTTCTTCCCCTCCCCATCCCCCACTTCCCCACTCCCCTCTCCCCCTAACACAGGTTGGCAACGCACTTGCGACTCCCTTGGTGTTGCAAGTGTCTATGGACGGTGGTGATCACTTACCATCAGGTGACCCACATGTTCGTTTGCCTCCTATAACATAAAAAAAAAAAAAAAAAAAAAAGTTAGATGAATATAAAAAATATCAAGGAGAGTTGTCGTCAGGCAAGTGACCGATCGTAGTACACATAATATAGCATGAGCGAAGAAAACATGTTCCATTAACCCTACTTAAGATGTAACAAGAACAAAACGAAACCGAATTTCAAAACAGTAAGTAATTTAGTATAAATTGTTTAAAATTGAAATGAATTTAATATAGAATCGAGCAAAGTTGGGACACAACTATTGTTTAATATGGCCGGACACTTAAGATTTTATACTTGTGAATAGTCTATCCATAAAAGTAAGAAGAGGTGGCTTTATACCACACGTGAAAAACTATTACCAAATGATTGTAACACATTTAAATTGTGGTACGACGTTGCAGAAGAGTGATGAGTGGATTTGTAGTTCGCGTTGTTATTTTCAGAACTTTACTGGTTTGTGTTTCACTGATGACTGGAATTAAGGATTTTGTCTACATACTTCGATAAAAGTCTTATATCGTTTCATCAAAAAGTCGATGTCATCTCTAACATCATACAATTGTGGACTTTAAACCGGTGTGTATTTGTTTGATTAAATTAATGATTACAACCGTCAGAAAACACGTCGGTATGTCGATTCGATAGATAAGAACTGCCTAACACACTAATTATGCACTGGCACAAAATGTAATAAATCATAATTATTATTACCTTATAGATATTTATGTGGAAATTGAATTGCTAAATAAGAAACACGGCCTGTTTTATACATATATAGTACTGGTTTCTACCCGCGACTTCGTCCGCGTGAAATAGTTACTTTGGGTTAACGCTAACTTTAAATAGCGACTTCGTTTACGTAGAAGGTACATATTTACATAATACGTACGTGAACCCCGATTTTGAAACATTATTCATTAGGGCTCCGCTCCTATTAGTCTGCATGATGATATAGTCTATAGTCTTCCTCGATAAACGAGCTATGTTACACTGAAAGAATTCTTCAAATCGGACCAGTAGGTCCTGAGATTAGCGCGTTCAAACAAACAAACTTTTCAGCTTTATAATATTAATATAGAAGTATAGATATTACTATATTTTTTGAAACAAAGTGATGATACTTTGATTACTATATTATAACATCTTATTGATAGTTTTTGATAAATAAGAAAATTTGTTTATGTGATTCATCACCTTTGACGTATTGTTTTTCAGACACCGATGATTATGAAGAGTAAAATGTGTGAAAAAATATAAAAAGCCCGTTCTCTCATGAATTTTGCATACGTCAATGGTACAGTAAAGGAAATAGGGTTACATTTCAAACTAGCGAAAAGGACTATGCCTGTTTCTATTCAAATCTACATTAAGGCAAGTGCAACCACGAGCTAAAGTTAGTGATTAATCTGTTTATATTTTAGGCAGCATTATTGTAAGTGTATATTTTATTGTTGGACATCTATGTAATTTTAGCATTACTTAAATATGTGTATACCCTGTACATCAATTTTTTTATTTACAATCATATCTTATAGCCAGATAGATGTCGTCGTATTTTCAATATAATTTAAGTAGGGTGTTCAAAAATCAATTGGTTATGTAACTTTCCTATCCATCCTGCCGTTTAATATAATTTCGAAGGTAATAAAACCAATTAGAGAAAATCCAACGGAATTTCAGGAAAAACGCTTAGTTCAACAATATAAAGATAACGAGGATAGGTGGTTTAGCTTATTTAATGTATATAGCGTGCAAATCATACATACATCATCAAGAATTTACGAGTTTAATCTTTTATGTGTAGAATATTCTCATCTTCACAGTATTCATTATCTACAGATGAAAGTTTGTTTTGAAATCTTTTTTAAATGAGCTCATCACACATCCTCTTTCCTATTCATGTAAAGAAATATGAATCTTCTACGTACTTTTATACAAGAGTTTCCAAAATAGATCTTGAAAAGTAACCCTAAAATCGATGCTAATAATAATTTATTTATGAGATTATTTTTTATTTCAAATATGTTCAGTTGAAAAGACAATAAAATAAATTTGAAATTTTTCACAAAATTTCACACACATAAGACTAAAAAAAAGTGTGTGTGTACTTATGTACACGCGTTAGAAGTTATACTTCTTTGGCGTAGCAAGATAAAAATCTTTTCAAAATTTTTATCTTTCGCCTTATTCTTCGTTTGTAGAAAAAAACGACACTAATAATAGAAAAAAGGTATTTAATACATTGACAGTTTTAATACAAAGAAATACAAAGAAACAAAATGTTGACTATAGCTAACTTCAGGGTGTCGGTTTTTCGTGACGGTGTGCGCGCGCATCGTAAAAATTCACTCTCATCATTTTTCCCTAACGCGCCAAAAGAAGTATAACTTCAATAGTAAAAAATAACTATTAATAATAATATTTCTGTATACGACGTGTTTAATACCAACAAAAAGAAATTCAAATAATTCCCCTTAGAGTCTTATTTTCAAAAACATTTAAACCCCCATACAACTTTCTAAACTCTGAGTAATTGACCTGAAAATTTGTATTTTTAGTCTTCTAGTAGTTATAAAAATATTAGTAAGATTTAAGAGTAGACGCCTGATGCACACGCAATACATAACTGTAATAAGTATGGAGAATACCTATCAACGAAAAAACTCATACGTGAGTTCACATTATTGGGTTCAGGTTCGATTTCTATGTCACTAGCCGATTTTACAAGTAAAATAATATATTTGCAATATTGAAGACATTTATTTTTACACTGCTTTTCCAAGAATGACATAGAATGTTTCTTTTCTTGTTTTAAATATAAATTTTAATTATATAAATCAAAGAGGTTTTTTACACACATCATATACAGTGCGATAAAATTATTCTTTGATATATTAATGCCGCAAATATTTGCCGCATGCGTCTCACGTCTGACATATTTAAAAAAATCTCGCGTGTTTTTAACCGAATCCAAAAAGGTGGAGGTTTTCAATTCGGTTATGTATTTTTTGTCACCTTAGAACTGCATTTTTTTTTTTTTTTCGTTTTTTTTTGGAAAAAAAAAAAAAACCCCCCCAAAAAAAAAATTCCCCCCCTCTGTCCCCCCCCTCCTCCCCCCCGAACCCCCCCCCCCCCCCGTTGCTGGATATCCCCGGCTGATCCCGGAACGCACACCCCCAAACTGCCACTATAGCGGGTGTTCCACCTGGTGTACGGTGGTCGCGATCCAGTCGGGTACAGACACCCTACCACTCCGCATCATCTATAAACCGATTTGAAAAAATATTGTTGTTGAGACGAGAATATTCGCCAAGTGATCTCATTTCAATTTCATGGATTTCGAAAATACAATAAGGAACTCCTCAAAAGTAAATGTAAAAGGAAAAAATTGTAGTACAGTGATTTTTTTATACTTTTTTTTATACCACAGGAGGCAAACGAACAGGCGGATGCAACACCAGGGGAGTCGCAAGTGCATTGCCAGCCAGTGTTTGGGGGAACGGAAAGTGGGAGAGGGAGAGGAGAGGGGATGGGGGACAAGAGGGAGAGGGAAGGTGGGCCTCTGGCGCTCTCACTGACCGAACGAAACGCAACAATGCAAGCACTGTTACTTCACGTCGGTTTTCTGTGAGAGGGTGGTACCCCGAGCGAGCCGACCCATTCATACTGAAACCAGTAATAGCTTCAGCGTGGCTCTACTATCTGCAGAACTTCATAGGTTTATAGGTTTTAGCGTTTGACCGTAATCTCATCTGATGTTAAATGATATGGTGTAAGATGGTAAGCACGCTAAACCTTGGGGAGCTGGCTCACAAGTGCAGCTGCCGGAACACACCGACAGGTACTTGGCGACAGATTCTCAACTTGAGGCCTTACCTTACTGAAACCTTATCTTACTGAGGCCTTACCTTACTAAGGCCTTACTCTACTGAGGCCTTACCTTACTGAGCCCTTACCTTACTGAGACCTTACCTTACTGAGGCCTTACCTTACTGAGGCCTTACCCTACTGAGGCCTTAACTTACTGAGGCCTTACCTTACTGAGGCCTTACCTTACTGAGGCCTTACATACTATGGTTTCATCACGATCTTTTCCTTCGTCGAAAGCGCCGACCCAGTTACTAGGATTCGAACCTATGTCCATCCACGTGGTGCTCGAACACGCTATCAACTGAGCCATTATCGCTTCATCGCTGATTGAGATACTGGTAGGTTGATGACAATCCAAGACTAGGTAGGTAGGTTCTTGTGGATTTTTTGTAATCGGTTTTGTTTTTGGGTAAAATTTTATTGTTCCGATATATAAATATATGTCAAATACAAATCCACAAACACGCTTAGGACTACAACGCAATAATATGAACGTGTACAGGTCACACATGCATAAATAGTATTGTAATCTAAAGTCAATCACATAGTCACGCACGGTGACAAAGTAATACAAATTTCTCTGATCGATTGAGCAAGACCAGTTTCAACGAACTGTTTACAATAATATACGAAAGAAAGAAGTAAAGAAGTTCGTCTGCTGATTGAGATACATATTCTTATTCCTTTATTACATATATTTGCGAATTAAGAGATTAATTATGGCGCCATCCTAACCTTCATATACAATTGGCATAGATAAAATTATCTAGACACCGAATAGGCTTGGCGAATTGAATGGATGTTATATGAAACTTATAACTAATCTTCATATTTATGAATGTGATTTTATACCTTATCTATTATGTAATAATACGATAATACAAAAGTAATTATCCTTGTAAATTAACAATTGTACGTCTATAAAACACACAGATATAGGCAAATTATCTTTATTAACATAAACCATTAGCATATGTAAGAATATTATTATGTAGATACACATATGTGTTTTATATACCTTATAATAATAAGGGTTTTAACGTGTTGGGTTTTTCCTTATAATTTCTTACTTTCGAGACCTATTTTTATTTACGTACTAGCCGACTCGTGTCCACTTCGTTGGGCGGTAATAGGCATTATCAAGCTACAACTTTTCTCTAGAACTCAGTCATATATATCTCATAATTAAGGCAGCGTTCGTAAGAAACGTTTTCGTTCGACCATTTTTCTCCGACTCCCCAGATATTACCCCCTACAACCTCACAAACTTTACCTCTTTATAATATTAGTATAGACTATAGATAATATAATTAGTTAATAGCTTCTGCCCGCGACTTCGCACGCGTGGAATAGTTATTTTGGGCTAAGACGCAGCGGAAGCTCTCAAAAGGAAAAAGCCCCGATTTTAAAACATTTTTCATTGTTGCTTCGCTCTTATTGCCCTTAGCGTGATAATATATGACACTCATAAATAACGTGGCTTTCTATTGGTAAAAAAAATTTCAAAATCGGTTTAGTAGTTCCTGAGATTACCCCCTTACAACGTCACAAATTCACAAACTTTACCTCTTTATAATATTAGTATATAGATTATAGCCCCTGCCCTTAGTAGCGTAGTAATAGTTACTACTCTGGGCTAACGCTGACACACAGCAGAAGCTCTCAAAAAGAAAAAAACATCTTGATTTTGAAACATTTTTTATCTGTGTTCCGCTCCTATTGGCCTTAGCGTGATGATATATAGCCTATAGCCATTCTCGATGAATAAGCTATATAACACTGAAAGAATTATTCAAATCGGACCAGTAGTTCCTGAGATTACCACTTACAACGTCACAAACTTTACCTCTTTATAATATTAGTATAAATATAAATATAAATATAAATATAAAGTATAAAGATAGATGTATAAATAAAATGATATAGGTCTGCCATTGTCCGCGTATCACGAAAAAACTACTGGATAGATGTCAGTCAATATATTTTAGTTTTACCACTCACTCAAAGCAAAGTATCATCATATCATCACGGGTATCCGCTAGTTCCAAATATAATGGAAGCACAGATTCGTAACTACTTTTTATTAGTATTTAAGTATTATATCTGTACGTTAAATCAACTCAGAAGCAGAGAACCGGGAAAATTATTAATTAACTGGCATAAATAAAAAATGTATTAATATACTTGATATTTGGAAAATATATGGTTTAATGATTGTCGAATGATTCGATTATCGATACGTAACAAGGATTTACTCGAATTCGGAAATATTTACCAATTCAAATTCAGTTAGTAGCGCAATGTATTTACAGATGTAGAAATAAAAAACAGTGATTAAACATGACCCACTGCGAAATGTAATTATAGTAACACCATGTAATAGAAAAAAAAAATCTAGGCTTTTAAAAGTTGATAGTATATCCTGAACCGGCGTTGCGTCGTAATGAAGAACATACCTTCTCTTGTTAAGTTTACACAATAATGGAAAAGTTAGAAGCTGTTATATTTTTGACCGAAAACTATGGTAGCTTCAATTTCATATTATTAGTGAAGCTATTAACAAAAAAAAATCCGTCTAAAGATACTAATATCAACTAAACTTCATAAATGTTATTTATTTTTGTGAGATATATGTATAACACTAGCTTCTGCCCGTGACTTCCTGCGCGTGGAATAGTTACTTTGGGCTAAAGCTAACACGCAGCGGAAGCTCTCAAAAGGAAAAAATAACCCGATTTTGATGCATTCTTCATTGGTGCTCCGCTTCTAACTGGTCGTTAATTCCTGAGATTATCGCATTCAAGCAAACAAACTCTTCGGCTTTATAATATTAATATAGATAGATTGAGCGATGTAATATAAATAATTCCATAGCACAGTACAGGCAAATAATCAGAAAACTTCAAGTAGCATTCCGCTTGGCGCCTCTACGTGCTCAAAGCGACTGAACGGCTCACTGTCGTTACAACGCATTAGCACATGTTCTTTGTGAAATACATTAAAAATTACAACGCAGTTATTTAAATTAACTAATTTTTATTACTTATAGTATTTTTATTTATTTTATTACTCCTTAAGATGACTCGTTTGTCGTTCTTATATTTTATAACACTTTTTAGGTTTTATAGAATAACAATTTCTCCTAATGAACACTTTTTTTTTTTTTTCGAACTGACTACGCTATTGACCTAGCAAGGTCTTAACAGCTTCACCGGACTACATCCTAATGAACACGTGTGGTATGGGATGGTAAATATGTTACACCTAGAGAAGGATTGACTATTGAGTGCAGCCGCCAGAATACATTCATATTTGCTTGACAATTTTCTAACACAGGGTGGTATATGGACAAGTAGGTATTAATAAAGATCTTGTCACCATATCAAGGTATTATCACATTATTTTCCCTCACCGAAAGTTCCTACTCATTATGAGAATCGAACATACGTCTACCAACATAGTCTCCAAATATGATAACTATGCATTATCGCGGCTTCAGTATTACTGTATCTATCTATCTATACATATAATAAGAATGTAAATCTAACGTGCCTGTATTGTTTTTATTTTTGTGAAAAAAATTATTGCAGGTGTCTAGGAATCATTACATAGTATAAAACAAAGCCCACTACCGCGTCTGTCTGTCTGTCTGTTCGCGATAAACTCAAAAACTACTGAACGGATCTTTATGCAGCTTTCACCAGTGGATAAAGTGATTCACGAGGAACGTTTTGGTATATAATTTGTCCAGGATTTTTTTATAGTCAGGGCGGAACAACGTCTGCCGGGCCCGCTAGTAAGTAATAAAATACATTTCAATCATTTATAGAAATGTCTGTCTGTTTGTATGAACCCGCATCACTGGTAAAGTACTGCGTTCACGATAAAACCTATAATCATATATAAATAATATATAAATAAAAATAAGATATAAATCATAAAGCATATTCTCGAGTAACATTTAGTCTTAGTTTCATTAAAATCGGTTCACTCTCTCAAAAGTTATCGTAATTTTAATGACGACGTGACTTAAGTAGGTGAGAGAAGTAGATAAGTAAATGGGATTAATATATTCAGATGATTTTATTAGCCGCTGATTTTTAACAGTTCCACGCTGACGGAGTCGCGGGCACAGCAAGTAATACATGATACGCTACAGTAAGAATATTGAAATAATTATGCATTTAATTTCTCGTAGCCAAATTCGGATCTGCTTACCTTAATTAAAAAACTTAAGTCTTTGCATGAGACCACTAGTCATATTTATCATTTTATATAATTTACACGACCAATTACCAATGTAATATTTTCAATTTTATTCTATAATTATATAACCATTATAACACAATTTCGGCAAGTTTGTACGACAGTAAGTTGTATGAGAGTGCGAACGATATGATAAAAAATAATTGAAAAATTGTTCCAAAGGATATTTTATACTGAATGACTATCAGTAATAACTCTACTTAACTTTGAAATCTGTACTATTAGTATATTTCTACGTACAAAATTTCTTTATACAGCATTTATGAATTAACCATAAATTTATGTACACCACTATAGTAAAGGCGTATAGTTTGTGAATAAAGAGGTAATTTCTAGAACGACGGAAAGAAGTTTAAAAATTATTTAACTGATAGAGAGATGCATTAATCATCAACCTAACTATAAGCTTTGTTTTTACTAAATTCTATATTATAATTTAAGTGAACAAAATCGCGGACGAGCGCTAGTCATGAAACTATTAAATCTTTTCAACAAAGACATGAAATTAATTATCTATGCAGGATAGAACGGTCGTAACGTTACGTAAAGGTATTAAAATTTGATTTACACTAAAAGAATCACGAGTAGAGTTAAAAATATTAATTTTGTTTGAGTATTCTACGAACGATGTTTGCTTGAAACTATATATCAGTAATTAAAAAGTAAAATATATTTAGTGTTTGCAGGTAAAACAAAAAGAAAATACTAAGCAGTAAATAGTGAGTATAGATGTGACAAGAGCATTATCATTTAACGTCGATTACATACAATTGAGATTTATTTTATCTACGTCAATATATTACATAAAGATATGGAAAATATAAATTTCCATTCATGATATTTTTATTTTATAGATATCTCTTTACATCAATTTTAAAACGCTCTACGCGATTCCGATCGATTGTTTATCGCTCGCACTCGTGTCTGCTGTTCGATTAGATTCAATGTTATTACATTCTTTAATGTAAAATATGTATTTAAATAAACAAAGATTACATGTATTTGTGAGTAAATATCATAGAAATCATAGAAAATTACTTACATAGCCGAACTTTGCCGTCATGTTGTGTCCCGTTGTATATTATGTTGAACATACATCTAACTGAATTACTCAGCTGCTTTTCCTTGGTGAAACTGAACAAGCCACTTTTATGTAATAGAATTTTTCAATACACTTCTCATTCGAACGGTCGAAACACTATCGAAAACAATATACTTTTTTCTTGTACTAATTTTCTACGTTCGAACAATAGGTTTTCTAATCACCAGGAAAACATAAAGAATAAAAGAGTAAACTCAAAACTTGCGCTGAATAGGAATACGGTTCACATCACTTTCATAATTTTCCGGAGAAGGCCGACGGAGCACGACTTGAAAAATAGAACACTTTTTTATTTGTCGAGCACCTTTGACGACCGGGGCTTCTTTGAACGGCCTAGTTGGAATTTTTATATTTTTTTTAACTTTTCGTTTATGCGGGTGAGTGTTTTTTCACGTGCGTACGTACGAGGCTTCAGCGCCGACGGAACATGCGCTCTGCGCAGCGGGCGGCCAACGACTACGAGATAAAAACCTCGCTTGATTATAAACTTATAAGCTAAACTTTTTTCTATGTGTGCGTGAGTTTGTGACAATGTGAACAGGAGGCTTTGTTGGTGACCTTTGGGTAGTTTTCACTTCAACATATATTCCTACAAAAATGGCATAATAGTAAAAGAAAAATCATTAGATTCATCACTTCAGACACTTTTGCTTTATATGTGCAAACGTATGTGGTGTGATGTCACAAAAATCACGTAAAGTTTTGCACGTTTGGACACATAGAATGTATCGGTAATTAAATTAAGTAGTTTCACGTTTGCAAACAAATGGTGCATAACAATTTTTTACGCACTTAAAAAAACAACGAAGGTCGAAGTTAAGTTATAACCTTTTGAGGCTATCGATCAGTGCCGACTATTTACGTTTGGCCTATTTAAATGCTAGGCGCTTTGTGACCTGTGATTTTTTAATACAATTTCAATGTAGTGACTAAACACTGAAGCAGGAATGTGTGAATCATAATTTTGCGTCTTATGAAATAACTTACCAACGACTTCAGTTGTGTAAAATGGCTGTTTTTGTAGGAAAATTTCGATTATTTATCTATTTATTTTTATGCCTGGTTTAAATTTTTGCTTTTCAACAAGCGTTAATGAACAGTTCGAATAGAAGAAATAGCAAGCTTGATGCCTTTAGTTGTAGGTGCTGTTTATTGCAAGGTCTTCTTTGTTATTTATATTAATAGGATATAATAATTTAACGCACTTCAACTGTCTAATTTGTATAGCTATACGATTTTTGAGATACATTTTAACTGTTTTCATTAAAAGAATTTGTATGTTCTTTTACATGTCAAAGATAAGCTATAGCAAATGTTATAACGGATCTATTCTCTTCAAACGACACTTGTGCAATCAATTTTTATGTTTTACAATAGTGATCTTTAACATCAACTCTCATGTCTGTATGTAGAAAATATTAATAAACCAAATATAAACCATTATAGGTTAATTTTTATATAATTTGTAAGATGTTTGTTTTGATTTTTAAACAAGAGGTAAAATTCAGATTTTCACGTCTCCAATTACCGATACTATTTCTTTAAAGTTTTCCAGTGATACCGTAGTAGAGTTCTTGCAACATAAGATGGTAAAGCGTGTATAAAGAACAATTCTGGAAATACCATCGTCATGTTCTTATATACGGCATAACCACGAAATGTTCAAGATTTACTTCAGGAGTAGCAGCCGACATCAAACAGGTCTGCATTCCCAATGAAGGTTATTGATAAATAATCATAACCTGTAGCGATCGCAATATCAGAAACAATGTACGGATGTCCACAACTAAATTTGAACTAATAATAAATTAAGTAAAGTTATTGTAACAAAAACCCAACTGCAAAAACACTTAGAGGATTGTTCAGTTAATTTATTGTTATTCATAACCTCTTTTTAGATTTACTTATATCATAATTAATAATAGCCTATATATTCCCCACAGTAAAGACAAGTAGAACGACGCCTGGTATATTAAAATGTCTCAAACCTTTTAGACTTTAGATCAAGTCAAAAATTTTGTCATACATAATATTTGAAAAGCATTATTCTCCTTTAGCAAAGTTGGCTGAACACATATTAATTCATATCAAATATAAAACATACCGTGTAAAGAGTTCGGAAGTTTAATATAAAACTCATAAACCTTTTCCGTCGCCTCAAGATAGCATTTTCCACAAAATCTTCCCGTAGATAATGCTTATATAAGTTCTATTGATAGGCTTTAAACTATTGAAATAATGTATTATGTATAGACGAATAATAGAAGCCAACAACTTGAATGTTTAACTCGAAGTTAAAATGTTCGTAAGGTGTAAGTGATTTTTATTCGACCTTTCATATTTCTAATACTGCACTGCGCCATATTTTTAAAGGTCACAAAGGAAAACAATCGTCTAAACACGGAATACAGGTCGTGTACCTGAACATTAAGTGGACGTAGTATAATCTATTCACGGCTTTATCAATATGGGTCAATGCGGCAGTTTCTTGCGCTTGAAAATTTAGTCCGATAAACACGCGTTGTTTAGTTCAACACGCTCGTACTGTCCGTTTTATTTATTTCGTATAAATAATATGTAATGTATAGAAAAGAATATATTCTATTCTATGTTCTAATTGAAAAAATAAGTTAACAAATCTGCCTAACGTATCGAAAATGGATCAACAATGAAATTATTCTTTTTGATTATTCTCTTATGTATACACATATATACACACATCAAAAAAGTCTAAGCAACATGCGTGATATTACAAATTTTACCATTTATATTAATTAATTTCTAAGTAATTACTCAAACAAAGTGCGTAGGTAAGTAAACTTTTTTGTTATTGATGACATACTGGCTGGTTGTAAAAAAAAATTTGATTATGTTTTGTTTTTTCATAAAATTCAAATGACTGCGAATTTGTTTGAATTTAAGTGCGTTTTAATTGCTACGTTTAGTCTTGATTTTGTAATTTTACCAAACATTTAAATAAAGTTATCGACAAAATTGAATTGTTAGATATTCTTTACGTCATGAAGCGACGTCATTTGATGGCAGATGAAATGCAAAGAGCTGTAGGGATGTTGCAAGCGGGAAGTAATCAATCTCAGGTATCTCGATATTTAGGCATTCATAGAAGTGTTATTTGTCATCTTTGGCAGCGCTACAATAATACAGGAGAACCCGCTGAACAGCATCCAGGCCGTAAAAGGAGTACAACCACTCGGCAAGACCGGTACATACAACTGACTGCAAGATGCCAGCCGATGTTAACCGCTCGAGAGATAAGTTTGAGGCTACAAATTTCAAGTGGTGTTGATGTAAGTCCTCAAACTGTGCGAAATCGACTGCAAGAGTACGGCATACGAGCTCGACGCCCAATCAGGTGCCCACCGATACGTCACGGGAATCGCGCTGGTCGATATGAATGGTGTAGAGAACGCATAACATGGACCCAGGAACAATGGGATAAAATTATGTTTTCCGATGAGTCGCGATTCGGGTTTAAGCCTGATACAAGAAGGGTGCGAGTGTATCGTCGGCCCGGAAATACTGAAAGGCTCAGGTGCGTTCAGGAAGTTCATACATACAGCGGCTCAACAGTTATGTTATGGGCGGGTATTATGAAGAACAGGCGAACTGAGCTCGTTTCTGTAAATGGAAACATGAATGCTGAAAATTACATTGAGGATATTCTCAGACCTTATGTCTACCCATTTGCATAAACCTTTGGCTCCGATTTTAGGTTAATGCATGACAATGCGCGTTCACATACAGCTCGGCGAACCAGTGAATACTTTGCAACGGAGAACATCCGGGTATTGCCCTGGCCTGCACAATCGCCAGATCTCAACCCCATCGAGCACACATGGGACATGCTCCAGAGACGTGTTTCGAAGGACTTGGACGGAGCGACAACAACCCAACAGCTGAAGGATTTGCTACAATTCCATTGGGAGCGAATACCGCAAGATGACATAAACAGTCTCATTAATTCAATGAATAATTGTTGCCGACAAGTTCTGGATAGCAGAGGAGCCCATACTTTGTATTAAATTGTTCTATTCTTTCACAATAAATTATATTTTCTTTAGAAATTTCATTTTGTAAGAAAAAAGTTTAGTTTCTTATGTATCTTAGTTTCTACAGTATATTCTAATATTGTTCATTTCTGTTATTAAAAGAACTTATAAAAACAACAGCTGTTATTTTTACATCATAGAACCCTAAAGATATTATTTTAAAAATAAAATACAACGTTATAATGTGAAGAACCATCCTAAAATTTAAATTAGTACATGTTGCTTAGACTTTTTTGATGAGTGTATATATCGATATGTACCGATCTATTTGTAAAAATTAAACAAATTTAAGTGTCTGTCTGTTTCAAAAACCTTTCACTTAATGGATATGAAAGTATTTACTGTACTTATAACAAAAATCGAATTATGTTTCGGCTATTTTTCGTTTCGTTTCGGCTAACCTCCGCAACGGTTGGATCGATTCTGATGGGGCTTTTACTGGCAGATAGCTGATGTTATAAAGAGTAACTTAAGGTTATTGTGTCCTCAACCAGGGGAGCGTCCCCACGTGCGTGCGATGGAACGGGACGTCAGTGGTGGACGTCTCGTTCGCCACCCCGTCCGTCGCACGCCGTGTCCGGAGGTGAAGGGTGCTGGAGGAGGTGGAGACCTTATCGGACCACCGATATATCAGGTTCGAGGTCTCCACCTCCCAAGCCGGGATCGGCACCCGCCCCCGGAGGGGCGCGAAGTTCCCCTGTTGGGCGATGAGCCGCCTTAACCGTGAATTAGCGGAAGAGGCGGCCATCGTCCAGGTCTGGGCCATGCCCCCCCCCACAGGGGCTGATGTCGACGCGTCCGCAGCCCGCCTCCGTGCAGCCCTCACGGAGGTTTGCGACGCATCGATGCCGCGGAGCGTACACCGCCCAGACAAACGGGCGGTGTACTGGTGGTCGCCGGAGATCGCGGATCTCCGAGCGGCCTGCTCCGCGGCCCGGCGGCTGTTCGGGCGCAGCCGCCGACGCCGGCACCGGGACCCGGAGGCGGAGGCCCGGCTGTATGGCAGCTACAGGGAGTGTAGGAAGACCCTGCAGGCTGCCATCAGCCGGGCGAAAGAAGCAGCATGGGAGGAGTTGCTCCAGACGCTGGAGGGGGATCCTTGGGGGCGCCCGTATCGGATCGTGCGCAAGAAGTTGCGATCCTGGGCGCCCCCGGCGACGGAGACCCTCCGGCCGGAGGTGGTAGCGAGGGTAGTGGGAGAGCTATTCCCCGACCCTCCGATGCTACCGGCTCCTCCCATGCCTCCGCCTCGCGAGGTAGTCGAGGAGGTGCTCGACGGTCCCCCCCCTCCGATAACGGAGGAGGAGATGGGGAGGGCAGTCGAGCGCCTCCTCAGCCGGCGTAGAGCGCCCGGCCCTGATGGGGTCCCGGGTCGGGTGCTCGGCCTCGCCTTGGGCCAACTAGGGGGGTGGCTTCGGGAGCTGTTCGACCGGTGTCTTGCGGTCGGACAGTTCCCGAAGCCCTGGAAGCTTGGGCGGTTCTGCCTTATGGAGAAGGCAGGCCGCCCTCCGGACTGCGCGTCCGCGTATCGGCCCCTCGTCCTGCTGGAC
This sequence comes from Antheraea yamamai, assembly GCA_036509395.1. Lineage (NCBI taxonomy): Eukaryota > Metazoa > Arthropoda > Insecta > Lepidoptera > Saturniidae > Antheraea > Antheraea yamamai. The sequence continues at coordinate 14,022,809 of AP028446.1, forward strand.
GACGCCGGGAAGGTGCTGGAGAGGATTATCTCCTCCCGGGTCGTCCAGCACCTAGAGGACGTGGGGCCGAATCTGGCGGACGCGCAGTATGGCTTCCGGACAGGGCGTTCCACGGTGGACGCCCTGTCCCTCCTGAAGTCGCTGTCTGCGGAGGCGACCTCCCAGGGGGATAGGGTTTTGGTGTCCCTCGACTGTCTGAGTGTGCTGCGTGGGAGGAGCAGCGCCGCATCCTGGCGACGGCGGTAGGACCGGATTTATCGCTGCCGAGCGTGGTCTCGGCCATGCTCGGCAGCGAACAGGCGTGTCGAGCGATGTCCTCCTTCTGCGAGGACGTCATCTCGCAGAAGGAGGAGGCGGAGAGGGCCCGCGAGGCAGATCCTCAAAGTGGCCCTCTCCGCCAAAGGAGGACAGGCGGGAGGAGGCGGCGATTCGCCCAACTCCTCCCGCCACCGTAGCCGGACCTGAGGGGGTGGGCCGGGGGGCCCATCTCTTCATTGCACAGGTCCGGCGGACGAGGGGGGGCAGCCGGTGTGTACCCGGTCTGTCCCTCTATAGGTAGGAGCCCGGCGGTCACCTTCCGCCGGGCGGACCGTGGGGGCGGCTCTACAAGGTTGAGTAGCATGTACGATCCCTTGCCGCCCCCACACAACGGTCTGTCGGTACACCGTGGGGGGGAGGTTATTGTGCTTTAGAAAAAGAGGTTCCGCACTTATATTATATATTAAAGAGCCAGTGCCTAATAATGAGCACGTCCTATGTCCTCGTTTAAACTTAACAAATTTTTTTTGCTAAATTCTTCGTGGACATAGTCAATATTAAGGGAATATATTGTAATATTATAATTGATTTATAATTGTAGTTACACATATTTTAGTATTTGTTAATAATTATATTTATTTCAAACCGTGTAAATTAGGCTGTAAATTCATTCCTAGTTTGTAGATATTATCTTTTATATCATAGGAGGCAAACGAACAGGCGGGTCACCTGATGTTAAGTGATCACCGCCGTCCATAGACACTATCAACACTAGGGGAGTCGTTAATGCGTTGCCAGCCTGTGTTTGGATGAGAGGACGAGGAGAAGGAATTGAGGCAATGCAAGCACAACAATGCAAGCACTGTTACTTCACGTGGGTATTTCTGTGCGTCGGGTGGTAGTATCTAAAGTTACTATTGTGAGGCTGATAATTATTCATTTTTGATATCGCTTTGCTTTTGATAAATAAATAATTAGTAAGCAGGAATATGAAAAAGCATTGGTTGACTAATAACATAATTTATTTTTTACGAAATCAAAAAATATCAAACTTAATTCAAATAGATTTAAATAATGTTTTATTGCATCCTGATTATAGATTAACTATAAAAAACCAATGCAACATTTGATCAGCTGTTAACCTCGAATAACATTGATAGACGGTTTTATATAATAACTAGGTAACTGCACATCTATAAACGTAGCTTAGCGTTTAATTAATGACTGCTTTATAATAACTTATCAAACATGACCAATATCCGTGTCATATAATTGCTGTGTTTAAAATGTTCATTATATTATTGACTGTCAGGTAACATTCGATTTCAATTATTAAAGTTGATATTAGCTTGTGTGATATTGTTAAATTGTATTTTTACAGAGAGAGATTTTAAAGTTTAAGAGAATGTAGTTTTACCTCAATAAGCACTTTGTAAGGGTCAGTATTTTTGATTCGATCCAATTTGTAAAATAAGTTTTATATTCTATGAGGGCGATATAATTATAACTAAGAGTCTCTAAATCTATTATACTAATATTATGAAGCTGGAGGATTTGTTTGTTTGGTTGAACGCGCTAATCTCAGGATATACTGATCCGATTTCAAAAGTTCTTTCAGTGTTAGATAGCTAATTTATTGAGGAAGGCTATAGGCTATATCATCACGTTAAGACCAATAGGAGCGGTGTACCAACGAAGAATGTTTCAAAATCGTTTTTTTTTCCTTCTGAGAGTTTCTGCATCGTGTTAGTGTTAGCCCAAAGTTACTATTCCATGAGGACGAAGTCGCGGGCAAAAGCTAGTAAATAATAAAAATAAAACCTGTATGTAATTGACGCGCGATAGAAGTGAAAGATTCAAAAAATGATAATATATGAATGATCCACCACGCTAGTTACGACGCTTTTAAACGAAAACATAAACACGTACAACGGTTCGGACCATAGCTAGTATTAATATACAATGAAAAGACAGCGAATATAAGAAAAAACACTGTATAATGTACTCTATCTCATCCCCTTGCACGTTAAATCCTACCATATCATATGTTTGTCTCTGTTTTGTTTCACTTTTGCGTTTCATCTAGTTTTAAAACACAACGGGCTAAAGATGTTTGCAAATTAATTTAATTAATTACATAAGTATCATTCGCTTTTTTATAGTATCAAGGTATAGTGATAACACTATGCCTTAATGGTAAGTACAGTACATGTAAAAACAATGGTGTTAAATGAGGTACTGGTAATTCATTACCGGTAGAAGCTGGCTGATTGTAAAACTAAAATGAGCCACTGTGACGCATTTCTTACCCTATGCGTAGTGGTCGTAACCCAGTCGGGTACAGATTTCTAGCAGTCTATCAATACGATAATACTACATATATTATCATTTAGATGGCGACCTACCAACCAGTAAAATATACTGTAACATTGTTTGTGAAGTGAGATTTTGTATGAGCCTCGGGTATACCTCATGTACTAAACGTAATTGTGATAATCACACCACCTTGTATATATCCCGTTATTAAAACAGTCATCTCTATAGAGAATCACGAGCTTAATTACCCCACAAGTCCACAACGCACTGATGACTTTATTATAGTCATAGTACTATACTTCTTTGTTTTTACGTTAGTTAGCGATAATATATGAACATTTCTCGAGTGTGCAGGTTACCTCTCGAGGTAAATTAGTAAATGTACGCGAATTCCCGATAAATTCGTTAGTACACGCCGAGGCGTGAACCAAACGACATCGAATCGACATTTCACTGGTGTGATCATACGACCACCGGTAATTTTCACTTATCATACAATTTTATAATCTATATTCGTTTTCCAATACTACTATTAGGAAGATGTAAAGTTGGCTTATTTAATAAACTTCTGGCAGTAATACTGAATCGGTTAGAAGAGTTTTTTACTGGTAGAAAGTTACGTTCAAGGTTGTGACCTGGTACCTACGCGTTAAATTACAATAAAAAACTAATAATTTATAGCCTCGCGACACCTATATGTAAGTTATAGTAAATCTAGCTTTTGCTCGTGGCTAGTCTCGCGTTAATATAAATTTGAGTTATCCCTTTTTTATGAGGAAATCTATAACGGATATCCATTCCGCCGGGCAGCTGAGGATGGATATAACCGAGTCGCACGGACTAAAGCCTCATGGTACTTTCTTACACCTTTTGGCCGAGGCAGCAGGGTCTATCTAATTAGCACTACGCTTGCTCCTCCAACAGGTGTTGTCCCCTCCTAAGGGGCCCCGACTACTGTCTGACGTGTCAAGAGGTCACCGCTCACGAAGGGGTGGATGTTAAGCCCCCCTGACGAATTGTGGGAGTCCCATCGGCACAATGTGTCTCCACCACACGGTCCTGTGCAGTTTAATTGGCCGGGCGACGGACATGCCCGTGTCCATCTCCCTAGGGAACAGTACTTTTTTTTGGATGAAAGTATCCTATGTCATTTTCTGTATCCATAACAACGTGTATACAAAATCTCATGATGATCGGTTTAGTAGTTAAGGCGTGAAAGTGTAACAAACAAACAAATCGACAGTCGCATTTATAATATTAGTTAAGGTACCATATAAACGTGCCCATGGGAAAACATTAAGGTGTACTGATTGTCATAATTATTTGTAAAACGATATAAATTGAGGATTTATTAGGTATAAATAAGGATTTATACCGTTTTAAAGTTAATCATGAAAATCAACATACCTTAATGCTCTGCCATAAGAAGGTTATATGCTAACCATCCTAACTGATATTATCAATGCAAAATTATCGTTATAATTACCGTTAATAAAGAAACAGATAATTGCCAGTACGAAATATACTTTTATGGATGCACCCAAGCATTTAAATACACTTGCACGATAAATAAAGTAACTATTAATTAAACAGACAACAAAGTTTGCAGAGATCTTGAACGTTACCTTGCATTATTTGTATTTGACATGCACCAAACAACCGTGTGTTGTTCATAAGAAATCGTGTCATTGTCATCATAAACTTATGCTATAATTTATGCAAATTCCTGTTTTCCTAGTTCCGATGTAACAATTGGTTTTGTCGCAGGTTAATCATAATCGCTATTTGTTCTAACTCACTAACTTTTTCAGGTTCACCTTTCATAAAAAAATTGAGCCGTCACGGGACGCCTGGCAGATATGAAACACATGTATAACGTATAACGTAGTAAACAATATTGTATACACTATAGGTATACGAGCTCAGTACGGCAAGAGAGATTGCGTACAGTCGCTTGCGCATGGCATCGCGTCGCCATGTCTCACACACAAGCCACGGCCTGTATCGCCACACGCCACGGCCTGTATCGCCACGCCAAAAATCAGGTTTACCCTATAGATTTTTCACATGAATAAAATCAAACGTATTTTGTAACAGTGAGAAGTAGCAGCGGCCAAAGAATTTCAAACAAATAGGTGGTGATCCTGCAAACAAGGGGCAGAATGATGCAAATCCAAGTATAGCGGTTCACATGCTATTGTAGCAATATACAGACACACCAACACCTTTATCTACTATACCGACGTGACTGATGACGCAATTAATAGGTTAATCCATCGAGCGTGGACGTTCCGGCGCGGAACATTGTGGACTATATTCTCGTTGAAAAAAAAAATAACAAATGTAAACTAACGTAACGTAACAAATGTAAAATAGTTAATAGTTAAGTAAAATTTTAACAATAATTGTTCACATTTTAAAAGATTTTTGACAAGACTAATATAGTTAACGAAAGCAGAAAAAAGACGGACCAAGAATTTGTAGAGGAAAAAAGAAACAATTCCAAGCGAAAGTGCAAAAGTGTAATATTTAAAAATTAAAATGGTAAAATAGGTCTGACTAAATGCCAAAAAATAAATTATCGATACAATCAAATTTAACAAAAATTACAACAACAAAAAATGTAGATTTCTCTAAAACACACATATTTAAGCCAACACATTACATAAATACTGTTTCAAGTTTAATAAAAAAAAATGATATACGCTGTTTAGGCAGAATTAATCGTAACGAAAAGAAGGTGTATGTATTCTATGTCACGTTAATTTCTCATAATACTTGCTTCATATTTTCCTCTCCTGTAGATCTTTCTTTAATTCCAAAATGTTTTTATGTTATTTCACTACGCGAAAATAAAAATAAATATATATAAAATATTAACACAATCGCCCAACCGATATTTGGTAAATAGGTATTTTCATGGATTTTCCTTAATGTAAAATTTGTGACGCATGAAGGATAGTTATACATATCGAATGACTGTTTACGTTTGGGTCAAGAATATTTTGTACTAATCGTTTTGCGGTTATAGGCAATATCAGTTTGTCAATTTTTTTTTTTTACAGAGAATAATGACTTTCTACAAAGTCACAAAATCTAACACAGTTCTTCGAAATACATGTAACTGAATTACTCAACTGCTTTTCCTTAGTAAAACTGAATAACCTACTTTTATGTTAATATGTTTCTGCAGTACATTTGATTCGAATACTTGAAACGCTATGTTCTTTCACCTTCCAATCGAATCGTTCGAACGATAGGTTTTCTAATTCTAATATGGGTAGTAAGCAGCCTTTAACTAATTGGTACAATGACCAATTAACTAACAACTCTGCGTATCTGTTTGCTACTCTATACTGTCAAAGAAAAAATTTCGTTAACGATAACCATATTAACCCACAAATAATTAAAGACTCCTGTGCCTAATGGAGTATGTAGTACATTCTCGAAATTTCTAATTCTTCGAAAGCTCGAAATTTAATAAACTTATGAGATGCAGTTTGTAAATAAAGGAATATAATTTTATATATACATCTCGTTAATTTTCTAATATAGGTACGATTTTATAGGACGCAAGTATAAACTTGTAACGTTTAAAAGAATATTTGCTGCCTTGACACGCCCCGAGTACGACAGCATAAGAGCAACGTCCAAAAGAACTTGACCTTTGGAAATCATTTAATTTCCTGTATTTGTTTCTCTTGCAAAATATTCGTGAGGTCTATTTGTAACTGGTTTGTATATTTAGAAATCATTAAACATTTCGGAATGCCTTTTGTAATAGATAGCTACCTGAAATAAGACGTCAATTATAAATTACAGACCTTCTTATCTTATTTCTCAATTTAACACGTTTGCCAATACCGCGGCCCTTGAATATATTAATCAACTCTCTAAAAATATTCATTGATTTATTAAAAACACGTAACACTAATCTTTTTAGTCAAAGCCTGACGTAATAGACAATAAAATAAAGAGAAATAGACAATAAGATATATAAATAGAACCCTAGACGATAAAGTATATATTGAATAACATTTTTTTTCATAATCAAAACTTTTACATTTAAATTAATATTCCGGAATATTGTTGTACAGACGAAACTGCTGATCTTTCATCATCTTTTAGTTTCAGTTTGATTATCCAACCATAGATTAATTCTAATATACCTGCAAATATTTTTTATAACTATCTATATATAAATCGGCAGTGGGAAAACTGTTAGGAACATCTTTTTCCTATGTTTCTCAACCAGTTTTCTTCATTCCTTTTTTTTTCAGTAATTGACGAACTTTAGTATTATCAATAAAATTTGAAAAAATATTTATTTTCTCTATGGTCGAATGTCGACCATTTTTTTTCTCGAACTGACTACGCTTTTGGCCTAGCAAGGCCTTAACAGCTTCACCGGACTACGCCAAGTTCGACCACTGGAGGAGCACAATATTACATAAATATGAGCATTTAACAAAAATGATCACTATCACATTTAATTTATACTAATAACGGTAACTGTGCCACGTGGTTTCACTCGTATCTAATTTCCTTTTTTTCGACCTCCGAACCCCGTGCCGTGCAACACGGTCTGGACGCACTATTTCTTCGTTTTCAAGAAGCTCGCGTTCTAACATGCTTTCTAATATTCATTTTTGTATGGTAATTACTTTGCTCCTACGTGTTGTAGCGTAATGTTACACAGCATATAATCTTCCTCAATAGATATACTACAAAATGTATAAAAAAGGACTTAAACAATATAATGCATGAAGACAGTTAGTTGATAGGTTTACGAGCTTTTATCTACCACGCTATCAGGCTGTATCGCATATATTTTTCTGGGAAGACAAAATAAAACTTCAACGACAAATTTGCCTCACATGTATTTAGAGCATTTGCATTTTACTGGTCTTAAAAACGTACAAACAACTCAACTCGTAAATCTCATATAGTAGGGTTGTCTAATTTTTTTTTATACCATTGCATGCAAACAGCTGGCTCGTAAGTGCGTTGCCGGCCTTTTAAATAGGTGTACCCTTGTTTCTTGAAGGTTTGTAACTCGTAGTGTATTGGAAACACCGCCGCTGGAAATCGATTCCAAAAGGTCGAAGTACGAGGTAGAAATGATCTAGAGAACCTCACCGTAGAAGACCTTCACTCATCGAGGTGGTATGGATGAAATTTCAGTTTCAGGCGAGTTGTACAATAGTGGAATGCAGTGGCAGGTATCAGTCCAAACAACTCCTCTGAACACTCACCGTAGTAGATACGATAAAGGACGCAAAGAGATGCAATGTCCTGACGCAATGTCAACGAGAAATTATCTAATAATCTTTAATCGCTTATTTTTATTTGTTAATTTTTGTAAGTACAACTACCTTGTGATCGTTGTAGAACGTGTATAATATCTAAGAAAGAATTATTAATAAAAATATATACTGAAATTTCAAAATCGTATACATACCATATTTGACAACCTTAAACCGATATCTTCTTTAACTTTAACGGGCTTCGATAATGTGCATCATGTGACAAGAGTCAATTTTATAAATTTAATACTTCGAGTATACGCTAAGTAAATAATCGAGTACCTATTGACACGGTCGTGACGCCGCGACCGCAAGCAAATAATAAATTGGAGCGAGTACTTTTCATTGACATGCTATACATGGGTAACGTGAGCACGTGCCATAAAATTTTATGATATTAAAATGAGGTAAAACAGAGTTTGTAGATGCTAACGTGATAATAAAAAAAACCAATAATGTAGTTAAATATGTATAGTAAGAAAAAATGCAAGATTTTTGATTCGATGGATTCTGAGATAGATATTTTAAAGTCAAGTTTACTAATTTCATATTAACTATAATGTATTTTTGTTTAATTAATCGACGATGAAAAAAATAAACAGAGGCACTTTATGATACATCAATTATTCAGAAAACAACTAATCAATTGTAAGGAAACGTTATAATCACTTATAGTAACTTATTTCACGTAGCTAGTATATTTATTTTGGATATAGGGAGTTTACAGTCCACGCCAAACTTTGCGACCGCTCTGAATAGAGATGCCTAGAACACAAATTTAGGTATAAATACATGTTATATGTATAACATCAATACATGTTAAGGATAAACAAATACCAGTTTTAGATTATTATATAAAGTTATTTTAACTTTGCTTCGTGTTATACTTCTGATTATAGTATGCTTAAGTCCGAAGTTGCGGCTATATTCAGATTGGCTAATAATATTGACAAGGGATGTACAATAAATATGAACATAATTATATACTATCATTACATAGTATAAAACAAAGTCCCCTACCGCGTCTGTTCTCGATAAACTCAAAAACTACCGAACGGATTTTCATGCGGTTCTCACCGATAGATAGAGTGATTGATGAGGAACGTTTTAGTATAGTAATTTGTCAATAATTTTTTCATAATCAGGGCGGGACAACGTCTGCCGGGCCCGCTAGTTATGTATTAATTATTAATAATATTACGTCATAAAAACTTTGAAATTTTCTAGTAAATAACTAGTATATTATAGTTTTCTGTTCACTGAGCAATACTGACAGAAACTAATAGAAATGTAACATCAAAAATTATTTAGAAAATCCTTTGCATCTTGTATGACCTTTTAAGGAATAAGGTTAGAATGTGAACCTAATAACGTTTTGGTAATTAATTATTTCATTATCGTTAATATTACCTTCTAAATGCCAATTAATGTATGCGTCATGTACAGCCAATCTTCAATTTCAACTTAAACTTCTTACACACTGATTACTACTTGGTCTAATTAGACAGTATTCTATAAGTCGGTTTACTAAAGCACTCTACATTCGAAAAAATATCAAAATTATTGCACCACCAAGCCAAACGAAATTTACTTCAACGTGAGTAAAGATTACTAGCGGGTCCAGCGGATCAACGTCCCGCCCTGATTATAAAAAAATCCTTGACAACCTTCCTCATGAATCATTCTATCTACTGGTGAAAATCGCATGAAGATCCGTTTAGTCGTTTTTGAGTTTATCGCGAACAGACAGACAGACAGACGCGGTAGGGAACTTTGTTTTATAATATGTAATCGAAAAACAATTCTTCTTCAAATTAAAATGAATACTGTATTATTATTAAAGGAATATTCGACGAATTATTAAGAAATTAGAGCGAATTATTACAATTAATGAAATAATTTTACCTGTTTCCTGTAATAATGCATTATCATCTATAATCACGTTTCCGCTCCTACACTTCTTGGACATTGAAAATTTTGATAAATGTTGAACGATAAACAAAACTGGTGACATAGATATAGTAACGTCAGTTTTCAAAGTAATTTAAGATTACGTGTCCGTATTTTTAATCAAATATCCATTTTACCTTATGATAACATAAGCTTAGTAGAACCTATGCAGAGTTCAACTGTGGGAGTAAAGACCACCGCTATATATATTTCCGAGGAAAAGGCTCAAAGCAGTAATGCTCACGCTGTAGTGTTTAGTTCAATAAATGTGGATATCAAGATGTAGGCACTATTTCTTGAGGTCAATTCTCAGGATTATCAAGCTAATTTCTAGTAATTGACACAATTATGACAATAATTAACATAAAAAAGACAATGTTTGTCAAATAATATTTATATTTAATTGCCAATATCGTAAAAATTGCAATTATTATAATACTGTCCTTGTTATACCCTCATTTTGTTACAGAATTTCTCTTCGGTACCTTACTGTATTAGCTACTAGAAGTTATTGTATTGGTTCCTGATAAAAAAACGTTTTAGACCTCACTCATACATTTTTGACGACTTAAAAAGAAAACAGTTTGCGACATAATATTTACTGCTTGTTCTTATTCCATGCCATTGAAATGTTTATATTCTTCAGCATATTATATTTTAATGTGTATCCAGCTAGTATCCCAGACACTTCGTTCTGATAAATAGGATTTATTTCATGAGAATTACGCATTTTATCTTATGTATTTGGGATGGATGTATTTTGAAGTTGTGTTTAGAAAAAAGATTTAGAGTTTCCCTGTTAAATGTTATTATTAATGCTTATCTCTATAAATACAATGATATGTGGAACAACATTAAAACGACTAAGTTGGGGGCAGACTAATTTATTAAAATAATAATAACTAGCTATGTATGTACATGTGTTAACACTACAATATAAAGACTTAATAATGTTTTAAAAAGTACAGCTGTTTTAAAGACTAGCTCGGACAAATAACGCACACTTCAACTTTACTGAGATGTATACATTATATTAATGATTTTGATTTCCAATAGACAACAAATATTAACTTTTAAACATTATTATATGCGTAAATCGAACTTATGTTAATTAAAAAAGCAACCAGTTCCGTATTTAATGACTTATTAATTCATCTTTTATCACCTCTGTTTCGTACATTATTAGAGTTCAAATAATGAAAAAAAAATCTATTTTCGTACAAAGGTTAATGCTTTGGCGGATAAATTTATCCTTTGGATTGTATAAGTGCTAAAACTGGATACATTAGTAAATCACAAAGTCTCGACACTGTATATATATGTTTGTTCGAATAATTACATATGGAAGGCGCCGGTCGACAAACACTACTGAGACAAACTTTATCTCATTGAAGGTGTGGACTACACTGATTCGTTTTTTTTATGGTGTACATACGTTACATATATCTGTCTATACTAGTCAAGAATTCTTGTATTAAAATTATATTTCACGGACTGGTCGAAATTTGGCTATAATAAAAAGTACGAAGTTTTTTCTTTACGTGTTAATGTATAGATTTTATCTGTATTTGTTTTCTTCATTCTAATAGTTAAAAACTTTTTATAACATTATACAAATATTGTAGACGTAAGAAGCGTGAAGTATGGCAAATAGGGGCTTATAAATAATCGCCTAGATTAGGAGAGGTTAGCTCAAAAAATGTAACTTTTTCCAATTTTTTTTATAAATGACACTAAATGTTGTCAATACCTATAAAACAAAATTATAATAAAGAAAGTCGGTTTGATAAACGGAGGAGAAAAGACACTGAACTGATTTATCTTCGTCTATGTATGTATAGGAGAATATATTTACTTATAAAACTTATACATTTTTTTTTTTGCAAAACTAATTCAGTTGAAATAATATATGAACTACTAGCGGGCCCGGCAGACGTTGTTTCGCCCTGATTATAAAAAAATCCTTAACAAATTATATACTAAAACGTTCCTCATTAATCACTCTATCCACCGGTGAAAACCGCGTGAAAATGCGTTCGGTAGTTTTTGAGTTTATTGCGAACAGACAGACAGACAGACACGGTAGGGGACTTTGTTTTATACTATGTAATGATTATTTGATTGATTATTCAACTGAATTAATTTTGCAAAGAAAAAATATTTGTATAAAATTTATAAATAAATAAAGAGATTTCGAGATAAATGTATTATTAATTCCCAAAGATAATAGCAGGGAAAGTAATAGCAAAAATAAAGAATCAGAATGACAAATCTAGGTTATCTATTATCCACAATCTTAATAAAATTACAAACTTCTATTGATTGTCTAAGTTAATGTCAGAAACATTTAAATCGTTGTATCATTGTAGAATATTTTTCATAGGGCATAAGTAGTAACAGTAAAATTTATGAAAAACGTACAATAAAAGCAAAAACGAAAGACAGTCCACAATTAATGTCGATAGAACACATTGCTTGAAATAGCAAAACTATTTTAAGGAGAATGAAGTTCGCGGTATAAACTTTTAGTTTAAAAAGTGTACTCTTCTTTATAAGCTTGCTCGTAGGAATATTTTGGTTTGCTAAGATTATGTTAAGACTGGTACTCAAAAAATTTTCATTTCTAAACCAATTTATAGCAAGCAAATATACATATATTTGCAATTGTTTTGCTCTTCTGAAATACGTGATTAAGGTATCGATATGTACGCGGTGGTAAACCTGACGTTAAGTGATCACCAACGTCTATAGACAGTTGCAAAACCAGGGGCGTCACAAACGCGTTACCATCCTGTGTTTGTGGGAAGGGGGAAGGAGAGGAGATGTGGGCCTTCGGCGCTGTCACTAACCGAACGAAACGCAACAATGCAAGCACTGTTACTTCACGTCGGTTTTCTGTGAGAGGGTAGTACTACCCCGGGCGAGCCGAACCTTTCATGCTAAAACCAGTTATAGATCCAGTGTGGCTCTACCACCTACCAAAATACTCTTTTTATAGACGTTTATCTTAAGAATGACCATTGACAGTACTGAAAAAGTTATAGAACGTTTTATAACTAGATACTATAAAAAATAACAGGGGAATTAAAGAAATAAAAATAAAGGAGACTAGAAATTGTCTGCAAACTATCAGCTTCTGGACGTTCTTTTTATATGAATGCTAACTTTTGCTCACGCCTTCACTCGTGTTAATGTAGATTTGGAAATAAAATATGGACCCTATTACTCGCTGATAATGTGGTTTTTATAAATGAAATATTTTTTTAAATCGGTTCAATATTGTTTGAGTTTATTCATTACAAACAAAAAATCTAATCTTTTCTCTGTATAATAGAAGTGAGTAGTATAGATAAATTATTATTCGGTTCATTTAATAAACCAATAAATAAAACTATAAGGTTCATATGAATAGTCAATTAGATATATTACATATCTCTCCAAAACGAACGCAAAATCTTCGTAATTTTAATACTAATGAACAATCATATAGAAAAACTTTTTTATGAAATAATAAATATAAACCCTGCTTTATTTATATTACCGACTAACAGTGCCCGCGACTTCGTCTGCGTGGAACCCTATGTAAAAAAAACAGTGATTAATAAAATCATCTGAATGCATTTAGTCCTTGTCTACTTTTCTCTCGTACTTAACTCGAGCCGTCATTCAAATTACAATAACTTTTGATAGAGTGGACTGGTTTTAATGAAACAAAGACTACGTTATTCTCGAGAATATGCTTTATGCTTTTCTTTGTGAGATTTTATTTTAAAGCCAGTACTATAGCAGTGATGCGTGTTCATACAAACAGACAGACAGATAGACAGACATTTCTAGAACTGACTGAAATGTATTTCATTACTTATTCCTAGACACCTGCAACAATGTTTTTCACGAAAATCGAAAAAGTACAGACACGTTAGATTTACTTTCTTATTATATGTATAGAAGAATATATAGATAAACACCTGTGGTCGATGTCCTTGAATATTAAAAATCTTGGTTAACACGGTTCACATACTTCAGGCGAAGGCATAAATCATAGTACTACAAATGCAATGGCGTCAAAACTCGATTTATAATGTCCTGTATCTGATACAAATATTTTTATTTTGTCTTTCTTTCTTAAAATTGCTTTATTTAGTTGGAGTATATTTGATAAAGTAATGATGTATTCAAAAGTAATTGAAAAAGAAAATAATAAAAATACGATTATTTTATAGATATTTCGTTTTCATAAGTTATATATATTTCTTTCTAAGTGATTTTTTTATCTTTTAACGTCCAAGTTTTTTTTTTATTTTCTTATAGTTACCGATACTTTTTAAGTAAAAAAGTTACATAATTAATATTTTGATTTACAGACTTTATAAACATAAAATCTATTACCCAGTACTATTTAGTAGTATCTCATTCTAAATTTTATACAAGACTTATTTTTAGTTCGAAAAATGATATTATAAATATTAGGCACTCCAAATCCTAACAACTGTAACAGATATACGAAGACACCAGATGTGCGATACGTAATCAAATTTTTATCATATTTATATACATATGTATTAGTATGTATATATACACACATTAGGTTTCTGTTACGATGTAAGGTATCGCGTTATCGCGTGTAATCATTAATATTATTATCGTCCACTCATTCGTAGATGGCGCCATCCAAATTATCAATACGTCGTAAATACATCATATACAAGAATTCAGTAGAGCAACTCTACAAATCATAGTTTTAATCAACCGGTTCCACTGACGCGGGCCCGTTTCGATATTAATTATATAATATAACTTCTCAAACTGTTATTTATTCAAAATATGTCCATTTACGACTATACTAGGCTGTAATACAATACAGTTAGGCTGTAAGCATTACAAGATTTCCAAATCACAAAATGTTTATGTTTTCTATATAGTCAAGTCTGCTAAACACCTAGTTCTGATTGATTGACAATTTTTTTATATGATAAATAGTATGCTATATTGATGACATTATGTCTGATGATAAACACAATCCAAAAAATATTGGCCATCAGATGTGACGCATATGAGTCGATATTATAATTTTTAATTAAAAACATGTCAAGTATAATATAGTACAAATAGTACGTAGTTCACACAAAGAAGCAACGAAGTGTATAACATACGTGCACATACACACAAGGGAATCAAGAATGGTGACGTAGATGGGCATTACGGCATAAAAGAGCGTCATGCCGTTTACCATGACGGCGCACGAGTCGAATGTTGCAAATGCCTAGTTTTACTTGTAATTAGATGCTTAGAACAATATTATGTAACGTGAACATTATTCATACAAATTTTACTAAGCTTCATTTTAATAATGCGATAAAACAAAACACTGTCACAGCTTAAATAAATTGTCATGTTTTATATAAGATTACTATGCAATCCTGTAATTAATGATTTCTTCGATCTAATATTTTCAATGATTTAAATTAGACATGTCTATTTAACAATATATACAATATCGAAAGTAATATATAAAATGATACGACACTTACGGTAAAACAAAGAGCTATAACACAATTTAACGGTTAACCGTTCGTTGCCTAAACACCTAAGTTGCAGTACTGTATTTATCATTATAGTGACGTTAGAGTGACATGAATTCATATGAAATACGAGAGATATCAACTTGATATCTACGAATATTTATATCACTGAATAAAATATTACAAGAAGTTGTCATAATGATCATTGCATCTATCATTTTTACCTTTATTAATTTTGTGTCGTAGGAGAATGACGTAAGTGCAGTGTGTCAGAACTGTGATTAATTTTTTTCTGAATATGATAATTACACGTATAACGCTTTATAATTTTATAGATAAAATGTATTAATCACGTTCATTTATTTTCGTTAACTAATTGTTGTATATTTTACCTTATACTTTGGCCTGTGCAAACTTCGTATTTTACAATGAACACCTACATAAATTTAATTTTTTATTGCTATTTATTATATATTATTTTTTTAAATGCGCGGATTTCATGTTAAAAATCTTTCTCTACTAATTTACCAATGGTACACTAGAGATACACGAAATATAAATACATAGAAACAAGTGTATCAATTAAAGGTACTATCCAAGAGTTACGATATGGATATCTTTAAAAAAGAGATTGTTAGACATTCTTCAAGGCCAGCAGTGCAACAGCGATACCCTTGGTATTGCAGGTGTTCATAGGCGACGGTAACCATTTACCATCAGATGGGCCGTTTGCCTGTTTGCTGCCATTTAACATTAAAAAATCAAATATTTTGCGTGGCAAGCACTGTTGAATCTTGGGATTTAGCTAACTGTCAATAAATGTTGATTTTCGTCACACTATGCGTGGATAATCTTAAGTATATTTACAAAAAAATTACATATATATTTCTTATTATTTCCTATTTTTAAGTAAATCTGCCTTGATGTAGATATAGATGTAAATATTTACAAGTAAAGCTAAAAATCAAATAGCCTTGTGTAATTCCCCTTTGTGACATAACAGAAGTTACATAAAGATTTATTGACCACCGTACTGTTAGTAAACTATTCGTTATAAACCTTAAACAATGCGTAATATTTCTATAACAATGCTTTATAGAAGAACCTTTGAAAAACAGAGATATTCAAAGGTACTCATAAAATTGAGCACACAAAAGATTTTATAGCAAAAGACAATCATTACATATTATAAAGCAAAGTCTTCTGCCATGTCTGTCTGTCGGACACGGATCAATAGATAGAGTAATTCAGGAGGAAGGTTTAAGTATATTTTTTTTTAATTATCTGGGTGGGACAACGTCCACCGATCCAGGTAGTTTTAATTTTTTTTTTTTTGCAATTTACACCATGCTTATTCAGTACTAGCCGACCCGTGCCCACTTCGTTGGGCGGTAATAGGCATTATCAAGCTACAACTTTTCTCTAGAGCTCAATCATATATATCTCATAATTAAGGCAGCGTTCGTAAGAAACGTTTTCGTTCGACCATTTTTCTCCGACTCCCCAGATATTACCCCCTACAACTTCACAAACTTTGCCTCTTTATAATATTAGTATACATTATAGATAATATAATTAGTTAATAGCTTCTGCCCGCGACTTTGCACGCGTGGAATAGTTATTTTGGGCTAAGACGCAGCGGAAGCCCTCAAAAGGAAAAAATACCCCGATTTTAAAACATTTTTCATTGTTGCTCCACTCCTATTGGTTTTCGCATGATGATATGTAGCCTATGACATTCATAAATAACGTGGCTTTATATTGGTAAAAAATTTCAAAATCGGTTTAGTAGTTCCTGAGATTACCCCCTACAACATCACAAACTCACAAACTTTACTTCTTTATAATATTAGTATATAGATTATAGCCCCTGCCCGCGACTTCGTCCGCGTAGTAATAGTTACTACTCTCGGCTAACGCTGACACACAGCAGAAGCTCTCAAAAAGAAAAAAACATCTCGATTTTGAAACATTTTTCATCTGTGCTCCGCTCCTATTGGCTTTAGCGTGATGATATATAGCCTATAACCATTCTTGACGAATGAGCTATATAACACTGAAAGAATTATTCAAATCGGACCAGTAGTTCTTGAGATTACCCCTTACAACGCCACAACGTCACAACGTCATAAACTCACAAACTCACAAACCCACAAACTCACAAACTTTACCTCTTTATAATATTAGTATAGATAACTTGAAACAGTTTTGAGTGTCTATTATGATTAATATAAGTTACACCAAATTATGGATAAACTCCGGGCGCTTCTCGTAAGAAATATAGAGATTAAAAATCGACATTTGCGACAGATTGCGACATTCTTTTGAAATGTCGTTATTGACATTATATTCAAAGTTGCTCCTCTACGTTAATAGGTTACCTAAACACCATTGTTTTTCGTGTACCATGCCCTCGATCTGGTAACTGTTCCGCAAACAGTTCATCAGTTATACTAGTTAGTTATCAAGCTAACGCGATTAGCGTTTTCACGGATAGCAGTTGCCATCCGCGGCTAGTGTGGGCAGGGCGCGATTTTTATCGATTATTATTTTTAATTCATCATTACCATTTTTTGGTCAGTTTAAGAAGAGTAAATATTGCAATTAATTTTGATGAAATTTTAATTATCTAGACAATTGTTATAAGGAGATAAAGTTTGCAAATTTGTAGGAGGTAATATTCCCTGCTTCGACTGTAGATTTTTTTCTAATCATAGAAAACTACATTATGCCTGGTATGAGCTGTTTTTTTTATATATCATAGGAGGCAAACGAACAGATCGGTCACCTGATGCTATGCGATCACTACCGTCCATAGATACTTGCAACACCAGGGGAGTCTCAAGTCCTTTGCCAGCCTGTGTTTGGGAGGGGAAGGGGAGGGGAAAAGGAGGCGGGTATCCGGCGCTCTCACTGACCAAACGAAACGCAACAATGCAAGCACTGTTATTTCACTTCACGTCGGTGTTTCTGTAGGTCGGGTGGTACTACCCCGGGCGAGTCGACCCATTCAAGCTGAAACCAGTAATAGCCTCAACGTGGCTCTACCACTTAGCTGTATTTTATTTCAAATTTTATATTATAATTAACGTGCTCAAAGATAGGAACGATTGCTAGTTTTACATAAATATCAGTAAATAAATCATTCATAAAATTTCACACTGACTGAGGTATTAAAATAAAGAATATCTAGAAATTTACATGTAAAGAATTCTAAATTGAACTTTGATGAGAAGAAAGAAGGAAGAAAGCATTATATATTAGTCATATAATACAGTAATATGGTTAACTGTCACTCTAATTAACAGAACACCTTTTATAGAAGGAAGAAAATTGTAGAGGTGTGAATGAATGTAGGAAATATGTATATTTTAGGTTCAGAATTAAATATTTAAAAATGACTATGTATAATGTATGATCGACTATACTACATCTAGTACCAAATGAAATTGTATTACAATTGGTTTTAACTATTTTCATTATGTGTAATAATATTTATTTAATTTCAATTTGTACATTTTAGGTTGATTTTATAAGATTATTTATCGTCAATAAATGAAATTATTATTGTCATAAGAGTGCTTACGAAATAAGACAATGAAATAAATAAAAAAATATATATATCGATATCATAGCGAAATCTTTGTTTGCTCTATGTATGAGTAAGATAGTTTGGTAACTCGCTAATTTCCTAATACGAGAATTAATTGCTCTACTGCATTTTTAAAGAGCATCGACACCAATTTTCGTTTGGTTTAATCTTCTTTCTTCTGTTATTGTTATTATAATACACTTTTCTTCCTGATTTTATTCTATTCATAAAGTATTCATAATTATGGAATATTACTGATATTTTGTTATACAGCAAAAATAATGTAACAAGTATAACTCAAATTCAAGTCTGTTATCCATTTTATTTGGTTACTGGTCATACATAGGCTTTGTTACATCTATATCTTACTATATAAACTGGAGCTTTAACTGAGGCAAATCTATACATATAATAAGAATGTAAATCTGATGTGTCTGTACTTTTTCGATTTTCATAAAAGAAATTGATGCAGGTGTCTAGGCATAAGAAATAAAACACATTTCAATCATTTTTAGAGTTGTATGTCTGCCTCTCTGTATGTCTGTCTGTTTGTATGAACACGCATCAATTCTAAAGTACTGGGTTCACAATAAAATCACACCAAGGTAATCATAAAGCAAATCTTCGAGAATAACTTAGTCTCTGTTTCATTAAAATCGATCCACTCTATTAAAAGTTATTGTAATTTTAATGACGACGCGGCGTAAGTAGGAGGGAAAAGTAGATAAGTAAATGGATTTAATACATTCAGAAGACTTTATTAATCACTGTTTTTAGATAAGGTTCCACGCGGACAAAGTCGCGGGCACAGCTAGTCATTAATAAGTTTAAACTCCAAAGGGATGAATTGCAACGTCATATGTGTCAGTGCATACTCTCAACAATTATTCAACTTATTTTAAGATCGAATTGGATCAGCATTTACATTATTCGTGATCTATTATAACAAAGAGCTGCATATGACTATTAACCTTCATTAGTATCTATCAAAATACTTTCACAGCTCGTTACATAACTAATATCAATTAGTAAATATACATTTTGTACGTAATTTAATATTGTATAGACGTACACGTTCATGTAAGTAATTTAGATATATTTAGATGTATGTATTAGCTGTATAGTTTTTAAATGAAAATCTATCGACGATATTCAATTTTCGTTCAACATATGTAACTGATCCATAGGTATACATAAACGTAATCATATATATACAAATACGCGCGCGCATATATCTACGTTTTTATTTTTATTATAATCTGTTGTTTCATATCGTTTTGTTCTTATAATTAGCACTTCATTTATAGCTTATAAAATGTTTTTTTTTTATAATAGGAGGCAAACGAACAGGTGGGTCACCTAATGTTAAGTGATCACCACCGTCCATAGACACTTGCAACACCAGAAGAGTCACAAGTGCGTTGCCATCCTGTGTTTGGGGGAGGGGGAGTGGAGAAGGGAGGTGGGTTATCCGGCGCTCTCACTGACCGAACGAAACGCAACAATGCAATCATTGTTACTTCACGTCGGTTTTCTGCGAGAGGGTGGTAGTACCCCGGGTGAGCCGACCCATTCATGCTGAAACCATTAATAGCTTCAGCGTGGCTCTACCACCTACCAAATGTTTTGTTAGTATTGTATAGAAAGACGATTTTTGTAATATAATTGAAATCTCTTTCGGCTAAACCAATATCTAAAGAACTATGTATCTAATCTAAAATTTAACAGATTTCTTTATGCATAAAATAAATAATATTGTAGTTACTAATATGATTCTGTCGGTGGTATCCTCGTTATAATGGGCATTTCGGCTAAATACCGGTGAAGCTGCCAAATTCAGGTCATTCAGACCAATGCGTTAGTCACTTCAAAAAAAACAAGCCTTTGCAAACTCCTTATATTTAAATATACTAAGATTTGATGTATTTGTAGATAGCATACCTTTGTGTTGTCTCAAAATCACTCTGTAAATATGTTCGCTGTTAATGTTTGTATCCTTATGACGTGCCTTTGGAATTACGTTTTTTAATACTTTAGGGTCGAATCATCAGCTTATGAATAACAACAAAATATAAAATATCTTATGTTATGTTATTAAGTGGTGCTCGCGACTTTGTTCATTATAAAAATGGATTTGCTATTTCATAAGAAATAAGTGTTTTATCTGAATTAGCTGAGGAGTATCTTTTTTATTATAATGAGTTATGAATGTCCAACGGATTTTAAGTTACCTAAAATGTTATGGTTTCTGCTTGACCTGTATGGAAGTTGTAATGGTGAATAAGGTAAGGTGCATTCACCTACTCTGAGAACTCCATTATCTGTCAGTGTAATCGGTTCAGCCATTTCGACGATTCATCAATAACATCACTGTAAGAGACCCACTGCAGGGCCATAGGCCTCTTCGCCAAGGAAGGTATGGGCATAATCACGTCGCCAGTCCACGACGAATTGGCAATTTCAAACTATGAGAAATCCACAGTTTTATGTTTTCCCACACACATTAGTACTACAAGAACATTTCTCAGGTTCAGGTTTCCTCACGATGTTTTCCATTACCGTCAGCCGATAGTGTTTACAATTTAAATTAGTAAATATACGCGAATTCCGAAAAATTCGTTGGTTCATGCTGGGGTCCGAACCTGCGGACATCGAAATAATATTCCACCGGTCAAACCACTAGATCACCATAATATTTCTTTCGACGATTCTCCCAGAAAATTAAAAGACATCGATATTATTTATATGTATAGATTTACCACAATATAGTGAGTACACGTATCAATGATAAAGAAGCTTAAACTCATGTGATACGTACATCGGAATCCAGGTCAGTACGCACGCTGAGATGTATTCCCTTGAAGGCTGCCATAACACACGGTTGGACAGTTAAGGTTATATCAATAAATAATTATACAAAGGGCCACGAATTCCGCAGCATTAACACCTTTTACTCGGTACGTTGATTTTTAAGTAGGTACAGTGACATCAACGAAAATAACGAATTTTTAAGCAAAACACTTCAACGTATTAAGTGGCGATACGGACAAAAACAATGTTGAAAACGTTTAGATTGTTATTATTTGATCGACCAAAAAGCATTTACTAGAGCCCTTGCCAAACTTCTAGACTGCTCTGAAGATAGTTGCTCAGAAAACTAATCTAGGTATAAATACGTATTATACTGTATACATAACATCGCGACAGCTTGCGGATAAATATATGCCATTTCTAAATTCCTATAATAATATTTTTGACTTTGTTTTGTATTAAGCTCTTGGCTACATTACGCACAAGCCCTAAGTGACAGCTATATTCAGAGCGGCCAAAAAGATTGAAGACGCAGACTGTACGAAGATGTGGTTGACATTTCTAACCTCGTATGTTCACTGTATATTAGCATGTTTATTAATAAAATTGTTTATTTTACGATTAAAATCTCTACCTGATTACGCAAACGGAATGTATTTAAAATGGCATATTTACATAGATATTTCTTTACCACGCTGTGTAAATAAATACATAAATGATATGGGGGTAGGGTTTTTTATAAATTCGTCTGGCTAACACCATCCTCAAGTTGAAGATCTGTCGCCAATCATCTCTAGGTGTTTCTGGCAGCTGCATTTAACAGCCCCTTCCCCCCCTAAGTTTACCGCGATTACCCGCTTTTACCAAATCTTTTATCAAATGAGATAGTGGTCAAATGGTAAAACCTATAAATGATTAAATAAGGGGTTTGGTGAATTTTAATATATGAGGTACAGTTAGATTCGGTTTATATTAATGAGTAGCATAGGCTATATATTTGAGTATAACATATATGAATAGAAAAAGGCAACATAATGGCAATCACCAACACTCAACTGAACACCTCGTTCATATAACTATAAAAATCTCAGTATCCTTGCAGTGGAGATTTTTGTATGTCTTTATTAAGAATTCTATTTTATCTTCAAACAGGTAGCAGTAACATTGTATTTGTTAAAATTAATAAGTTTTTCGTATAAAATTAAAAGTGGAAAAGTAGGTAGGAGTTGAGATAAAAAATTCAAGTACTTTAACAAAGAAATTTATTGTGAATTGTTTACGTTGAAGTTGATTACTTTAGATTAATTAAAATTTCCACCATGACTTTCGAAAGATACAATTAGAATTTATTACTTTTGAAATACCAAATCCATAGGTTAGACCTACTTTGCTGCCTTTCATTGTATGCAATTCAAATTTTAAAAAGCTTCATAGCTTGACTCATGAGGTATACATGAAGAGCGTGCTTAGTAAAATCTTTTTGTATTAAATAATATTTTAGATAATACATTTGCGCGCTCTGATATAGTATTATATTCTTCATTCACTTATTTGATACAATGAAATATTCTCATATGGAAATACGGACAAATATATAACTAAAAATAACTTCTTAGTGTGTTTATAATAAATATATCCGCCTGAATACGATCACGTATTTTCACGTACCCGTGTACCAATGTACATATCAGTCATAGTATATTCAGTAATAAAATTCAGTGTCTGTGTCCTATTAGATTGCGACCATAACGTACACGGATATAAACCCCTCAGAGTGACTGGTTTTAGATATGTCGTATTTCATAATCAATTAGTGTATGTCCGGCTACGAAAAGGTATACAGGCCACCATCACAGCGACCACCGGCAATGGATTGTAGCCTTTCGATAATCACCACTGTTTTTCGATTCCACTGTACTTTACGTCAGGCACAGAGCAGTTACTTTGTTGTGCTCGAATAAAAAGATAACATTACTCAAAAAGTAGACAATATGTAATACAATAATCCAAAGAACCGAATAAAAAGTTAAATTTCCACATGTTGATGCTAAATAATACAGCTACAATGTTACAAAGACACAATAAGACACATTATGACACAGACATACTAAAGTATCACGTAATAAAATAACAATTATAGTCTAGAATCTGAAGTATAATTATAGGTGTTTTTGTATTTACCCGGTCGTACGAGGACTAACAAGTATCTTACACCCACCAGTTTTGGTTAATTAATGCACAGACACGAACTTGTCAATACTTCGTACAACAGCAAAACATTTTCATACTGACTTTGTAATGTGACAATAAATTTAAAGATTATTTAGGATTTCAATATGTAGTTTTTTTTTCTTCTTTTGACATGAACAAGAACTGAAGGGAATAAACATTGGCTTTATTTTTTTTGTAGTAGTGCAATCCAAAAATAATGACTTTCCTATGGGATTTCATTCTCGGTCGCCGCTATCATAGCAGCCTGCTTAAATGTTTTTTCACATTACTTTTGATTGTTCCGATATCGTAAGGAAGGAATACACTGGCAACGAGACTGTTCTACAGTTTCATGTTACAGCAAATATAAAACGTTATAAACTTTTTGGGTTGCTCAAAAAATTGGTATGCCGAAGGAATCAAGAAAATTTTATTAACAAAAAGTAAAAGAAAAACTAAAATAAATGTCCTGCTCTAGTGCCATCGTATTACTGTACTACAATATAATATATCTCAAAATAAAAGAAAAATTGTAAGACTCTATAAGATAATATAAAAACAATATAAAAATCAAAAACCCATCTCCATACGGCCTGACAGTTAGTTTGAGTATGTTTTACATACTTCAAAGGAACTTTAGGCCATACTTTAGAGGAATGTGTTTGAAGTGAAGGTTCACACATAGATATAAGTTTTGCAATTAATCTTTCTGGTTCATTCCACGTCGCTATATCGTATCCCGTGCTGTCTATGCTGTCTTGTTCCACGGGAAGATTGTACACAATTAAGTTTGGTTTTAATAGCTTGTTTTGTTTTACGGATAAAGTTAATTAGAATAGCAACATAGCAGCTTAGTAAGGTTGAAAAAATAAAGAAAAAAAGATAGAAAAAAATTAACCACGGAATACTGTCCATCGAGTACTATAATTATAGTCACCTTAAGTATGTCGAATATGCTTTTTTAATGATTACACAAACAACGCAAGTAAACAGAGAACCTAAGAACGTTCATTCCGTTAATTATATAATTCTAGACGAATTGTGTCATCGATTCCTGTGTTATGGTCATAATATATTCTGTGACACGTTTTACTTGATCGCATAATCTATTTTAACATACAGTATTTACAAAGGCAAATATTTCTAATTCTTTACCAGAACAAGAGGATAGATAAATTAAATTTGATTAGTGAAGGCATTACTTTGTGGAAATCCACCATCATTCAGTTACAGTCCGCGCCAAACATTTGGGACGCTCTGAGTATGGCCGTAAGTTCAAGCTTGCGCATAATATAATGAAGAGTTTGATATAAAAAAAATCTAAAATATTATACATATAATTTGCGCACCTGTATTCAGAGCGGTCAATAAGTTTGGCGCGCACTTGTATTACCTTTTCCAATACATATTCCTATATAATGAAAATACAGTGCCTTTGACACTTAACTAAGTCAGAACTACTTAACGTTTGAGCATAGAACTATAACCGTTTGATGCGGATTTTTTTCTTAAATAGTTCCAGGCTACTTATCGTTTAAATAGGGTTGCTCTTTTGCCATTTTGAATGCTAAACGAAGCGGACGACAATCGTCTAGCCTACCTTCTATACATATAATAAGAATGTAAATCTAACGTGTCTGTATTTTTTCGATTTTCATGAAAAAAATTTTTGCAGGTGTCTAGGAATAAGTAATAAAATACATTTCAATCATTTTTAGAAATATCTGCCTGTCTGTCTGTCTGTTTTATGAACACGCATCACTGATAAAGTACTGGGTTCACAATAAAACCACACCAAGAAAATGATAAAGCATATCTTCGAGAATAACTTAGTCTTTTCTGATTAAAATCGGTTCACTCTATCAAATCTTATTGTAATTTTAATGATAACGTGGCGTAAGTACGAGGGAAGAATAGTAATTTATAAAAATATTATAAAGAAGATGGAAGGTTTGTTGGTTTAGTTGAACGCGCTAATCTCAGGAACTATTGGTCCGATTTGAAACATTCTTTCAGTGTTAGATAGCTCATTAATCGAGGAAGGCTATATCATCACGCTAAGATCAATAGGAGCGAAGTACCAATAAAGAATGTTTCAAAATCGTTTTTTTTCCTTAAAATCTTCCGCTGTGCGATAGTTAGCCCAAAGTACCTATTCCACGCAGACGAAGTCGCGGGCAGAAGCTAGTATTTTATAAAAAAAACAACAAAAATCCGTGAAATTATATTTAGAAACAGTATATGAACACAAAGACATAGTTAAATAGGATTTAGTTTCCAAGTTATAGGTCAGTATAATTGAGAAACCACAATCAAAACATAAATCGAATATACATTGCAAATAAAGACATGTATTTTATTATTATATCAAATTTGTCTAGTCGTTATGCGTTGAAAATACCCTTAAATGTACTTAAGGCTAGTTTTGATAGAAATAAATGCCTATTAACTATATTTTACAATAACTTCGTTTTGAAATAGGCGATTACTACACCAAACTTACTAGGTATTACGACTTTGTATTTATGATTTGTAATATTTAACATACTGGCAACTCCACCCAGTAAATTACATTTACATACCTAAATCTATGTATTTTGTAAATGTTTAGTTCTATTTTAAAATGTAAAGAAACTGCAACAGGATATCTCAGATCAAATTTTATTGTTTATCAAAATTCACGCTTTAATTGAGATATATTTATTGGTGATCGCCATTATTCAATAAATTGAGACTACTTTACTTCCATTTATAATGTACTAGCTTTTACCCGAAGTTTTTTCTAGACAAAAAGATACCTATGTCCTTCGTCGTCCCTTTGGCAACATCCATGTAAAATTTTATGGAAATCGATTGAATATCTAAAGCGTGAAAGTGTAAAAAACAAATAAACAAATTCACTTTCGTATTTATAACATTAATAGGCAAATAAGAACTAACTGACAGCCGTGGTTTGGTTTCCGAATTCCCGCGAGTTTCAAAATAAAATTAAAATTATAACTATACTTACAAAAACTATAGTATGTATGATGTAATTTATAGAAAAATACGCACGATAGAAGTGAAACTTTCATATTACAGGGAAACAATTTAATTAAAAATTAAATAATAACTCAACGGCACAGGGTGTTTCCAGGCGGGAGCCTCTGGCTCCCGGGGAAATACAGGAGAAGAGAAAGAGAGAGAGGGAAGATAGGATGGAGAGGTGGAGGCGGGACCTGGCGATACCATCCGTCCGGTCCTGCCGAATTGGTGTAAACGGAAGTGGGGCTCTCTGACGTTCCGTCTGGTGCAGGTGCTGACCGGGCACGGGTGCTTCGGTTGGTACCTGCACCGGATAGCGCGCAGGGAGCCGACCGCCGTATGTCACGAGTGCGGCGTTGAACCGGACACCGCGCAACACACACTTTCGGAGTGTGCTGCATGGGAGGCGCAACGTCGCACTCTGGCTGCGGCGGTAGGACAGGAGCTCTGTGGCCACAACAACCACGGTCGGCAGCGAGGATGCGTGGAACGCAATGGCCTCCTTCTGCGAGGAAGTCGTCTCGCAGAAGGAGGTGGTGGAGAGGCTCTGGGAGGAGGACCCTCAAAGTGACCCTCTCCGCCAACGGAGGACAGGCAGGAGGAGGCGGCAGTATAACCGCCGCCTCCTCCCACCGTACCCGTACCTAGGGAGGATGGATCGGGGGGCCCATCTTCCCATTGCACAGGTCCGGCGGACGGAGGAAACGACCGTCGTGTACACGGTTGTCTCCTAACAAGACGGAGCCCAGCGGCGGCGTTTTTCGTTGCTGGGCAAACCGCTGGGGCGGCACGATGAAATCTATAGAGATCTCGTGTCGCCCCAACTATAGCGGCAGACGTACACCGTGGGGTTTTAGTCCGTGCGAGTCGGACATAACCCACTCTCTCCCTCGAGAGGGTGGGTATCCATAAGGGATTTCCCCACGTAAAAAAAAGGGTGTTTCCAGGAGGTCACCCATCTAAGTACTGACCGCTCCCGACGTTGCTTAACTTCGGTTATCGGATGAGAATCGATGTTTTCAACACTCTGCCCGATACAGTGTTTACTCCCACCACTTTTCGTCACACAAAAAGGTTGCGGATCAGAATTTTAAAGCCCTCCCAGAAAAAGGTTCACTGCAATTTTGAGGAATCTATAACTCACTGTTGGTAAAATAATTTGTAGGATTAGAAAAGTAGTTCCAAAGATTACCTCCTAGAAACAAACAAACTTTACCTGTTTATAATAACATACAAATATACTATAGATACAAATATAAATAGCGTAGTACGTATGACACTAATATCTCTATGTGTACAACATTTTGTTTTCCTTTTGTATCAGTTGCGTACCTAGATCGTCTTTTATTTTATTTTCTCATAGCGTTTTCCTTTTTTTATTTACTCTTTACAATGCAAGATCCAATTAAAATAAAGAAATTCATAACCATACAAGTAGTGGCATAATAGTCGTATTATTCCGCTGACACTACCAAGGACCCAAGTATCGAATGCAGAAAATATGGTTATTAAGATGGCACCGTGCGACCGCACGCCAAAGCAATTACTCACACGGCTCTAATGAAAACCACAACGAATGAGAATCGGTTATTGTAAAACGTAGTAAATATACTATTATGTATATATGATATTCCGCTATATCTAGAAATGTTTTCCATCAAAAAGTTTTTAGTCTTTTCTAAAATTAATTGAATTTGAGCTTTCTTTTCATGCTGGAAAGAGGAAAGTCATAGACTCTTACAATAATTAATTATACACTTAGATAAGTGATACATAAAACCATGTAATCAAATCTGTATCATTTGAAGCTAATTTTATTAGAAACTAGACTGTATTTAAAATGCAATATTAAGAATAAGGGTTTTATATATTAACTAGCTGTGCCCGCGGGTGCCTAATGTAAAAAACAGTGACTAAGTCCATTCATTTATTTACTTTTCTCTATTATTTAAGTGGCGTCGTCATTATAATTACAATAACTTTTGATAGAGTGAATCGATTTTAATGAAACTAAGACTAAATGTCACTCGTGGATATGCTTTATGATTTGCTTGGTTTTATCGTGAACGCAGTACTTTAGTAGTGACGCGTGTTCAAACATTCAGACAGACAGACAGACATTTCTAAAAATGATTGAAATGTATTTTATTGCTTATTCCAAGACATCTGCATCAATTTGTTCACAAAAATTTAAAAAGTGTAGACACGTTAGAATTACATTGTTATTAAATGTATAGACAATAGAAACAATGAGAAAGAAATCAAGGAGCAATGGGTTACCGTGATATAAATACATCATGCAGACTAGAGGAAAACCAAAGAAAGTACGGATTGTGTGAAAAATGATATATGAATATCAGTTGACAGCTGATAGAAGAGAGTGGAAAAGGACACATTTTGTAGAAAATCAGGTAAGTTCAGATTTTAATATTGGCTATACTGAATCTGGTATCTCTTTTTCGTCTTCCATAACCTTATAACTGTAAATATAATATTTTGATAAGCTCCTTCAATCATAATTGAGTAACATTGGTTTTGTACGTTTAACACAAAACATATAAAATATATAATACTAAGCGAGATCGTAAAATTTTGATAAGTACTAAGTTGAAGTATGTGAACATCAATAAGTGTTTAAAACTATAAAATACTGTACTTTTCTCCCAAGACTTTTTTTAAATATTGAGTTTTATATAAGATTTTCATATAGCCTGGTTTTTGTTCACGTATAACCCTTAGTTTTCAAATTACACTCAATAAATAATGAGTGCGCTAAAAGCAGAAACTACTAGCGTTTTAATTCTTCTCTGTTTTGTGTTTTAGTTGATTTATACACATTCGATATAACTATTAAAACTAGTGGTCGCATAGTGGTCGAAATTCGACCATAATTCATTTTTACATTCAATAAGACCAAATAGAATAATAATTATTGCAGTGGTTTCATAAATTTATGAAATATATATTGTTTATCAATTAATTACTTAAGTATTTATTAATATATCTTATGAATTTACATATTATAAAATTAACCTACCGTTTCACCAGTTAATTTCAAAGGGCTTGTAAGGTATGGAACGTAAGTCATGTTAAAAATATTGAGTAGGTATAGGATGAAAAAAGGTAATTGGAACATAAGAGTGAATGGGAAGACAATAGAATAGCACGATAGGAGTGAAAGAAGAAATAGATAAAGAACGAAATAGCGGGAAAGAGATAGTTTAAGTATTATTGTAATTAGAGCAAGGGAAACGAAAAAAATAAAGAAAAAGGAAGGATGGCGAAAGGTCTTTGTCATTTGCATGTGTGTATATATTGTGTGTCATTCAAACAGTAGTGTGTATAATGTTTATTTTAATTAATGTAATGTATATCTAATGCATTTTATATAAAAAAAATAGCTTTATGCACTTCTCCTCTATATAAACTTTAACTATGCCAGATTTCACGTTAATCCGTTCGCGCAATTCCCTTAAAAAGGGATACAAACTTTTTGCTTCACATATAAATATATAGATAATACTAAATAAACAAAGAATTAATTTAAGTATTAGTAAATTAAAAGTATTGTAAAAAATAGTACTCGCTTATCTCTAAGACAATGACTAAACAGATGGTGTGACTGCTCTGATATTTATAATTATTTATCAGTATATATATAGGTTGGACCATTCGATGTTATGTTAGATTATTATATTCGATTTTTATTTAGATTATTAGATATTATGGTATGTTATCATATCTCTATTTTTGTAATTAACAAATAACTTGCCAGTTCTGAATAAACTGCGTTCTCACGGTGAATCCCCGTCGTAAAAAGTATAGAAAAGTTGTCTCTGTACTAATAGTTCGT
Source organism: Antheraea yamamai (assembly GCA_036509395.1). Classification (NCBI taxonomy): domain Eukaryota; kingdom Metazoa; phylum Arthropoda; class Insecta; order Lepidoptera; family Saturniidae; genus Antheraea; species Antheraea yamamai. Next base: position 14,053,652 of record AP028446.1, read on the forward strand.
ACTGATTAAAGTCTAAATAATAGTCGATTCTCATTTTTAAACAGATAAAACAAATATGTATATGATTGACGTCTATGGTTGAGTATTATTTAAATAAACTAAATTGTTGTTATTCGACAAGATATACGTAACGGTACAGTTCTAGACGAAGTTTTATGGTAATGTAAAATCATCCCTTTGGATTAAGCGCTTAATTAAACAGATTCTGTTGATTGTTTTCTTAAATTTATCTGGGATCTAATGTATTCTGGACTTGGCTTAGAGCTGTGAATTAAAAAACTTTTCAGTTCAGATTATTTACAGAAATAAGCTGTGCATAATCTATACTTATTCGATAGAAATTTGTTTGCTTAGTATTTGTTTACAAGTTTCAACGAAAGATTTGTAAAATTGTTTTTTCATTTTCGTCATTTATTTGTCTGCCAATTATGTATCTATCACCAAACTAAGACTTTTAGGAATGGAGAATTTTTCTAAGTAGATCTCGGAAAGTAAATAAAGCACTAACGAATTAAAAGCGCGGGTGAGTCGTGCGATACATGAGACCGAAGGTAGAAACTAAAAACGATTATAGTTTATTGAAAACCCCATTTATGTTGTATATATAATTGTGTCAAAGGAAGGAACAATAAATAAACGTTTTCTTTTTTATATCGGATCATATAAATTTGGCACATTTTATTTGATGTGAAGACGCGGATTTTCAAACATAAGAGATCCACTCTATTCGATCACATTAATGTTTACAATCATTTTATAATCTTTGACAAACTTGACCTTTAAGTTAAGGGCATCACACCCACGAGTTTATTAAGACAAAACAAATAGCATTTTACGGAATATTTTGTCAATAAACACTTTATTACATTATTGTTCAAAGTATCCAGAGGAATAATATTGCCTGCAACAACTTCTCTCAAAAGGTTTTACAAAAACATGTTTTTATCTTTACAATGACCTTATACGTACGCTAAGAAATATTATTACGTTTCCTTAGGTTTTATAGAATGAGCAAAGCGAGTTCTAAATATTAAGTGGCAATTATTTACATCTTCTTAATCCTTAATAAACTACGGTATACGTCATGCATAACCACATGTATGAATAAACATAATAATACTTTTTATTTCTTCAAAATATTACAAAGTATGCGCTAAGTCTATCCGTTTAATTTTCAGCTAAGTATCTTAATAATGAATATTATCAATATTGTATGTAAATATTCTATAGTAATGGCGGTCGAGTGGTTTGATCGGAGGCATATCAATTCGATGTCCGCAAGTTCAAATCCCGGTGTCTCAAACGATTTTTTCAGAATTCGCGTACATTTGCTAATTTAAATTGATAACATTATCGCCTGATGACGAAGGAAATTATCATGAGGAAACCTGGTCCTGAGAAATGTTTTTATAGTACCATTGTATGTGGGAAAATATAAGACAGTGAATTTCTTAAAGTTTTAAATATCCAATAATCTTCCTTCGGGAAGAGGTCTAGACTATGCTCTACAGTGGGTCTCTTACAAGACGATGTGATGTGATGATGCATAAAATTGTGTTATATTTTAGTGTGAATACCTATTAATGATGTTTAATTGCTAGAATTATTATAAGTCAATCAGCGATATTGATCATCTGAAATTAATTTTACAATCACATAAATTATGGGCCAGATTGTTTTAGCTAACAAATAAAACATCTGAACGACTAGAAACAAACCCATGCATATAGTTAGTTTGCTGTAATTTGATATGGATTTAAGTTGGATTCGTTACGTTTAATTAACTTATCGAAGTTATATTTATTAATAAGTGATACCGCTAAACAACTAGTTCCTAGAAATCACTCTCAAAATTTCGTAAAAAATAGCACAGTATTCCTCAAGTGATTGTCTTTACAACGGTAACCGACAAATATAAACGTCCTAAAACATATGTATGTACATTTTCCTCGATCATTATAATACGCAAACACACTCGAAGACCCGTTTAACTTGTAGGCGTGAAGATATCATTTCGTTTATCTGAATTACCCATTGATCAATATTTACTCACAACTGGACAAGCGATCGAGTCTCGGATCTGGATACGGGAATTGAGATGTTCGTATATTCGTATTTTTACCTTAAATTATTTACTCAGCCTGATTTTTTTTTCATATTTTATTGATAGTACTGCAAATAAGTTGAGATTAGTGCTGAAACGTTGACTTTAAACAATAATTATTTTTTATGAGCGTTTCAAAGTAACACACGAATTCTATGATAACCCGCTCATACTAAAACTGAAATCTTGTGTACATCCTTCAAATTTCTTTCTTTCATTTCGGAGTATAAGTTTACCACATTTCTTGTATATAATTGTATATAAATTTATTTCGTGTATCTTGAAAACGGCTCTAACGATTTTGATTAGAATTTGGAATTAAATAAGATTATAATTTTAGAGTATATAAACGCCATTTTACAACAAAAAAGGAATTATGAAAGCATATGATATATAGCGTCCTCTCATACGGTATTATCATTTTTGCGGTATTTGAATTATTGGCAATGGATGATAACCCGCTAGTACGTGAAAATTTTGTGAGATGGCGCTTTATAACATTCTCTGAACACGGCTCTTGGATCTCTCAGTCCCTCACCATTGTTGAAAGATTGCACTGTACTTATAATCAGGTACGGTGCAGTTACTTTGTTATGACACAATAAAAAATAGTATATTGCGTACTAAATTTTTTTTTATAATATAGGTGGCAAACGAACAGGTGGGTCACCTGATGGTAAGTGATCACAGCCGTCCATAGACAATAGGAACACCAGGGGAGTCGCAAGTGCGTTGCTGGCCTTTTAAAGAAGTGTACGCTCGTGTCTTGAAGACTTGAAATACGAAAAATGTATATGCCTTAATTAGCTTTTTTGTCAATCGCATTGCAGACATTTTTTCTAAGGTTAAATATATAAAAAAAACAGTATTATCGATAATATATCTAGATAATAGATATAATTATCGATTATGCACTACCAATTCAATATGTGATATTAACTGTTAAGCAAAACTCATCTGACATTACCAATTTGAAACCTCAAACCTCATTGCCAATTTGACTCAATTCAATCTTTAATAAAATCTCTTAACGCTGTATCAAGTGATACAATCATAAAGCAATAGATTTAGAACAAAGAAATTACCTTTTTGTTACAATTAGAGAAAAAGATATGCGGTTTTTTTTTAATAAGCTGCTGTAAATCTTAAATCTGTAGTATATTGTACCAACAAATCAATAATAAACACCAATCATATATCACGTATCGTACTAACAAATAACAAAACCAAGGAACCGATACTAATTTAAAATGTTGTATAACGTCGAATGTTATTGATGCATAATATTTTAAACTCGTCCATTCTATATTTTCATTTATCAATATGCAACATTTCAGTGACCGTATTCGTGGAACTGAACACTACGGGATTGTGATTATAACATTGTTAGCGCAGTGCGATGCTATCGTTAATTTCTCTGAATTTAATTTGCGTTGAAGTTTTGTCTTTTATATAAATGTTATAACTATTTCATTCATATATTTTTATATTTATATTGTTGTTTAATATGAAGTTAGTTTTGAACGTTTACAATAACGAAGATAAATATATTTGGTTGATGTCATTAACCAACGAAACCAATTGTAATCTATGCATGTGAAAGTAAATTATCTGTTATTTGCTCTGACTTAACTCCGAAACGGCTGAACCGATTAGGATAAGACTCTTGATGACAAATAGAGGACTTTTCAGAGTATTATCTAAGTTAGACAACATTAGGCTTTTTCATATGTCATAAGCAGTAATGATATAAATTAACAAAAGTAACTTAAAATCTGTAACAAAAATATATTTATCTATAATTAAAAAACCATGATTCATCGAAATAATATACTGAAACAACTGTTTATACGTAAACGATTTGAAGTTTCTGTCTTAGTAAAATGATGTATGAAAGACAAGAAAATTATATTTTCCTGTCAATATATTAGTAACTTAATTTTCGAATGTAATCTAGAATTCAAAATGATTAGTTCGGTATAAAAATTCTCATTTGTAATTCATTTATAAATAATTATAGTAATGAATTTTACACAGTATGAAGTAAATAGAACTTTGGAGTAGTTATGAAATTCACGTGAAATTTAATTCAAATTCATTCAAATGTATAGCTTCCCACAAATATATCGAATTCAGAGGCTCACAAAGAGCCAATTTCCATTGAATATATACATAGAAATGAGACTTCAGTGGCTTCATATCAATAGGATTAATTCAACGACCCCGAACCTACTTTCAATGCGTCACACAATCATGCTATTGAATTTCGATTTACTTACAGGGAATTTACACACGAACTAATTGATTATAATAATATGAATTAACAGTACCAAATTGTATGATATATTCTTATCAAATTTTGCAATATTTGGCGATTCTGTAGTGCTGGAAGAATTTTAGTATAGAATTTTCTCTTGTGATTTCTTTTCTTTTACACTTCAGAGGTTTTTTTTTATATCATAGGAGGTAAACGAACAGGCGGGTCACCTGATTGTAAGTGATCACCCCCGTCTATAGACACTAGCAACACCAGGGGAGTGGCAAGTGCGTTGCCAGCCTATGTTTGTGGGGAGGATGTAGAGGAGAAGGGAAGGGCAGGAGGGGACTTTGGGACTTTGTTGTAAAATCTAACACTATTTCCCAAAAAACTGTTACTGGTTTTACTAAGTCTAAAACGTGGGACAACCAGTTTGTCACAGTTTCTAGTATTTAGATTGTGCCGGTATTTTACGAAATCTAGCTTTTCTAGGTTCTTACGGACATACATTAAATTGTCAAGAATGTATTGGGAGGGCAGAGTTAAGATACCGTACTCCTTGAACTTGGTCTTTAAGGATTCGCGAGGTCTCATATTGTAGATTGCTCGAACTGCTCGTTTTTGTAATAAAAATATGGTGTCTACCTCAGCTGCTGTCCCCCACAACAGAATGCCATAAGACATTAGGCTATGGAAGTAGGCGAAGTAGACTAACCTAGCAGTGGCAATATCAGTTAGCTGGCGAATCTTACGTACTGCAAATGCAGCAGAACTTAATTTGCTTGCCAATTGTTTAATTTGAGGACCCCATTGTAATTTTGAATCTAGTGTGATACCCAAAAATACAGTATTATCAACTAACCCTACAAAATTCCCTTCGATCTTAATGCTACTATCAATCTGTGGCACGTTAGGCAAAATAAATCTCATACATTTTGTTTTACCTGTATTAAGTACTAAGTTATTTAATGCAAACCAATGAGAAATTTCGTTTAAAGTATTATTTACGTGCCCAACCTCTGAATCTGTCCTTTTTACTTTAAATATAATTGAAGTATCGTCTGCAAAAAGCACCATGTCAGCACAGCTACTGACCATTAGCGGCAGATCATTTATGTATATTAAGAACAAGAACGGTCCCAGAATAGAGCCCTGTGGGACACCAATTCGCGCAAAGGATCCTGCAGAGGTTACCCCTTGTATGCTAACTTTCTGACAACGATCTTTTAAATAAGAGACTAGAAGGTCGAGAGAAGATCCACAAATACCATAATGTTTTAATTTTAGAATAAGCGTACTATGGTCAACGCAATCAAAGGCCTTAGACAGATCGCAGAACACACCAATTGCATCATGCGAATCCTCCCAGGCCCTCAATATATAACTTATAAGCGTTGCACCCGCGTCAGTAGTGGATTTCAATTTCGTGAAACCAAACTGTCGACCATCCAGAAACTTTTGCATATTGAAATAGCCTACTAATTGGTTGAGCATAATCTTTTCAAAAATTTTACTTAAGGACGGAAGTACAGAAATAGGTCTATAGTTTCCAAGACTACTTCTGCAGCCTGATTTAAACAAAGGAACTACTTTGCTTATTTTCATTAAATTGGGGAAAGTTCCTTTTTCTATACACTGGTTAAATATATTAGCCAAATGTGGTGAAATAGTAACAATTAAAGACTGTACTACTGTTACCGATATACCCCATATGTCTTCGGTGTGTTTTAAATTTAATTGCTTGAAGGTCCTTATTATACCACCTGCGCTAATAGATAAGAATTTAAATTTTGAATCTATAGGTGCACTCATATTTTTTAAAAGAGCTGCTGCACTCTGGGCTGATGATGTTATATATTTTGTTACTTGTAAAGGTATATTAGTGAAATAATCTTGGAAAACAGTTACTACCTCTGTACTTTTGGAAATATGTACTCCGTCGACATTTAGATTAAGTGAATTATCATTTATTTTATTTTTACCTAATTCTTTATTTATAATATGCCAAACAGTTTTGGTCTTATTTCTAGGTCATCCGGTGCTCTCACTAACCGAACGAAACGCAACAATGCAGGCACTGTTACTTCACGTCGGTGTTTCTGTGGGTCGGGTGGTAGTACCCCGGGCGAGCCGACCCATGTTTTAGCGTTTAATCTCACCTGATGTTAAAAATCGATGTGGTGTGAGATGGTAAACACGCGAAACTTAGAGGGACTGGCTATCAAGTGCATCTGCCGGAACACACACATAGTCGCCTGGCGACAGATTTTTAACAGGTAGTAGCGAATTAAGCGGGCTTAGAAAAAACCCTACTAAACAATGAAGATTGTTCTGGGTAACATTCTTATCGGGCCCGGTTGTGGTCTGTCTTTTATTTGACTGTAATTGTATATACATTTTAATTTACATACATATACTTTATACATATCATCATCATCATCAAAAATAATTATGTGTTATTTACCAAGCTATTTTGAACAATACAGTATTATTCCTTATCCAATTAAATACATTACATACGTTGTACACGTCATGTAGATCAAAACTGTCCTTAACAGTATTTCATTAAAATGGATATCTACATTGCACCCGTGCGAAGCTGGGTTTTTTTTTTTCGAACTGACTACTCTATTGACCTAGCAAGGTCTTAACAGCTTCACCGGACTACTTGCGAAGCTGGGGCGGGTCTCTAGTAATATAATAAACACTAAATTCTTCAACTTCAAAATAATTCATTATCATTCATAAGCCTTCTAGTAAATTCCTTTTCCTCACGATATCAACGTGTGTAATCAAGTATCATTAATGAGTATGATACCTGTATAAAATATATTAAGATCATTTTATCATCGCCAAACATGAATGTAGATAATGTTTTCATTCCATGAATTACATTATCTTGATTAATTACATCTTCGTAGGAAACTGGTGACTGTATACATTTTACTCAGACTGCTTGACGTCAACCTAATCTCGAGAGGAATGAATAATGTAATTATTATTCTATAGCGTCATATCTTGTACATTTCAATTTTCACCTAGAGGTTACTAAGGAAAACACAGTACGCTTATCAGTGTGTACACGCGGAGGAAATGAAACTTCTTTGGCTTATATTTATTATACTAGCTGTGCCCGCAGCGTCGTCTGCACAGAAACTAATATAAGAAAACAGCGACTAATAAAATCATCTGAATATAGTAAGTTCATTTACTTATCTACTTTTCTCTCGTACTTAAGTCGCGTCGTCATTAAAATTACAATAACTTTTGATAGAGTAAACCGATTTTAATGAAACCAAAACTAAATGCTACTCGAGGATATGTTTTATGATTTTCTTCGTGAGGTTTTATCGTGAACGCAGTAGCACTTTAGCAGTGATGCTTGTTTAAACAAACATACAGAATATATTTTATTACTTATTCCAAGACACCTAAAAATTTTTTTATCACAAAAATCTAAAACTACAGACACTTTAGATTTACATTCTTATTATATGTATACAAGATTATATACATATATGAGAGTGCTCATATACTATATGCTATACGAAGTCCCGTAGTGTAAATACTTAACTATACATTTACTCACTTTGGTATACTACTAAACACAGATAGACACATACATACATACACAAGTACATACATACTTTACTTTTAACGGGTGATGGAAATTTTATCCCTACCGTGCCATAAGAAGTTGTACTTGAAAAGTTTTAAACAAATCTTTTTACTGCCCTTACGATACACATTTAATTTTTTCACGTCACGTGACGTACATACAATATAGACAAACAGACATAAACATAACAGTACACTCTATAAAAGAAAATAAGAAATTATGCACTCAAAACCATAGAGAGTTTTCTATAAAAATCAGATCGCCCTAAATTTCAACGCTATAATTTGTAATATATGACCGAAGTTATTAATTGGAGCGCTCTTAAACAATGATAGAGGAAACATAAAAGCTATAAAATCATCTTAATATGCACTTAATGTATTATTTATAGTGCTATAATAATGAGAAAATGATATAAATAAAATCTCTTATAGACCCAGTGGATATCGACACAGAATTGAAAAACACAAATATTTGATTTCGCCAACATAATTAGCATACCCATCCGACCGGAGATCCGTACTTACATAAGTTATGGGAAAATGATGTTAGAATTACTTTGAAAGGTAGAAAATGAACATGATATGCTTATGGGAAAATATTTAATGAGCTACATTCTGGTTAATGCACCAATAGTCGTTGTTTTCTCAAAATATCTCAAAAGATTACACATTTATTATGCTGTTCATCATGTTAAGCCCAAAATATGCTAGCTTTGACTTTAAAGAATGAATCGGAAAATCAAAAAAATCTTATTCGTGTTCTATCAACATCCATTAATAAATTTCCCCCAAGCCTTCTTCCATGCCTACGTCTTAAAGTGAATAGGTAAGATACATTCTTCAAGTAATTATCATTACATAGTATAAAACAAAGTCCCCTACGGCGTCTGTCTGTCTGTTCGCGATAAACTCAAAAACTACTGAACGGATTTTCAAGCAGTTTTCACCAGTGGATAAAGTGATTCATGAGGAACGTTTTAGTATATAATTTGTCAAGGTTTTTTTATAATCAGGGCGGGACAACGTCTGCCGCGCCCGCTAGTCACCCTATAAAAAAATAAAGTGACTTATTCTAAAACATTGTACATAAGAGGCGACTCGCATTTATTTTTCAACATTTTTTATCGCTGTCATCGCAGTTAAATTTAAACCATTCTCGTATAAACCAGGAGTGATGCGTAGATAACGTAAATGAGTCACGCCACGTAGTACTTCCATCACATAGGCATTCACAGTTCCGCCTTTCTTGGTTGTTGTCAAACAAACTGGTTGCGCCGCTTTATGTATATTTGAAATTCCCGCATTATGGATTAAATCACGCCACTTTGAAGCCCGACCAATTAATTGCGATCAGATTATGCCGCCCCGCTTCCCTTTACTATGGCACATGCTTATATAAGGTAGCGCGACGCCCGCGCCACCAGTTTCGTTTGCTATCGTCAGTGTTGTTTGCGCGCCGCATCGAGATTGTTGTGACCGCGCCGCATGCTAATAGTTTGAATTTTCGCCTGTTCGAGTGAGAAATAAACGCATCGCTACATACGTGCCGACATATATTATAAACAATAAGTGTTGTGTGGGAGAAGACCCAGTGGAAAGAAACGAGAATCACCTAGCCGGCTAGCCACGTGGACACTGCAGCGCCGCGAGGTATGTGCCAAGTTTCCTTCCTACTCTTGTCTCCTTCTTCGTAGCTGATCGCAGTAGTTGAAGATCAAATATCAGCACCCCCGCATATACAGTCCACTTAAATTTAGCATAGAAACCCCCGCATGCCCCTCCGGTGACGTCGACATCGCATCGGCGTCACCACAAACTATTTCTGGAACTTTATAATCCCGACTAATGTTATAAATGCCATGTTCATTTGTTTGTTTCTTTGTTACGCTTTCACGCCTAAACTACTCCACAGATTACCAAAGCCGAGGTGTGCCGCGCATCCTTGAGCTAGTTGTCAAAATAAAATCGGCTGAGTGCCTTAAGCGCTCGCCTTAGTAGTCCGGTGAAGCTGTTAAGACCTTGCTTGGTCAATAGCGTAGTCAGTTCGAAAAAAAAAAAAAAAAAAAAAAATACTCCACAGATTGTCATAACATTTTGCATATACGTTCTCAGCTGTACAGAAAAGGACATCATGTATTTTTTCATGCAAGGAGAAAACTAATGGTAATGACGGATTGTACAAATTTACATTACAGCGAGCGAAGCCGCGTGAAAAATGAATATTAATATTGATCAGGGGTTCCTAAACTTTAAGGATAACGGAACACCAACCAAATACCTTTTTTATGGAACCCCAAATCAAATGATTACAAATCAACACTGAAATTTATATAAGAACATTTTTTTAAGACATGTGTAATATAAGTGAAACATATCCTTCTTAACTTAAAGTTTGAGTGTGAACAATGAAATTGTTTTATAGTTTGGTATCATTTCCGACAATTGTATGCGTATATCTGGGGTACCATTCAATCTTGACCTGTATTTGTTTTTTGTATAAACGTAGGCAGAAAAGCCTGTTTCACAATGATACGTTGTGAAAAATGGGAGCAAGGTTAAGATAGCTAATAATAAATCATTTTGGCGGAAGCCTGATGACTATTCTACGGAACCCCATTTAGGAATCCCTGATATAGATTAACCCGATCATTACAAATTTAGACTACACTTAAATTAGACAATTTTTTTTAATCAAATCATATTGATTTTGCTAAAAAATAACCCTAAAATAGATATGAATGTATTATTAAGTTTCAAGTCGTATTTAGATTATCTTACGCCAAGGTTCTTATAGAGAACCCCCACCGAGCGATGTAACACATATTTAGACCTTGTAATAAAGGAAACGGAAATATGGTTAATGTAGACTATTTGTAAATAAGCCTTGAATTATGAAAACCTGACAGTTCCAAAAGGAGTAATGTAACTCGACACGCAAAATGTCGTGTGTAACGTCGGAGTGACATTACGTTTAATATTGTCTATTCCTCGACTGGTGCCTTAAAGTACCTTAAAGCTCTTCTATAATCTGATGTAGACGCGGTTATTGCTCTACGCAAAACATCCACTCTTGTAATAAATGATAGCAAGGCGAAAGTAACCTTCAAATATTATTAATTTGTGCGAAAATTTTGACAATCTCATTTTAATATTTACTTACCAATCAAGAACGATTACCGTCTGATATTCATTTGATCAAAGCATTTCTAAAACTTTACCCTTAATGTAACTTCATGAAATATATTTTCAATAACTCTATTTTTCTACCTATTTATTTGTTAAATATTAATGACTCAACCTTCGGGCCGATTACAAAGAAATTGAACAAAGAGGTAGTCTGGGATAAAAAGGATATTTTTGATCCTTAATACTTATGGGAAAAGAGATAGAGAGCCCGCGATGAAAGATGACAAAATCAAAAACGTCGTAAGATAAAATAAACTGGAGTTCTGTATACTATTTGCTTACTACATCGGAAAAACACTAATTAGATGATTAATATGAAAAACAAACAGACGAATCTGCGAGGAAAAGCTAGTAAAGTATACATGAAAAAAATTGAAGGAATAGAATACATTTAGACGAAATGACAGAGAAATTTTATACATAGAATTTTTTTTTATCATGAGGGCGTAGTCAAAATCATATTTTATTATTCCTTAGCACGTTTTATAGCTTCTGTTATTGGTTGTTTGAAATGTGCAAAGAATATTTATTAGATATTAATTGACTTCTTGATAATTTTTAAGCCAAATTTTTACATTTTTAGCCGACATTTTTTTTGCTTTTTATGTGCGACGATTGACACTAGATTTTATAACCCAGTTTTATCATAAATCCTAACGTGATAAGCAAAGATAACCCGATTTAGTCCAGTGTGTGACGGTTATCTTTAAATGTGCCTATATATTAACAAACATATGTAAAAAGTCGATACTGATTTCTCTGGTCACAATATCATACAATACAGTTAAAATTCCTACATAACATATTATCACAACTTTAAAGTTTATGCTATTTTCGTAAAAGTTTCGACTATAAAAATGTTAATAACATACAATATATATGTTAATAGATCGTTAATAGATAAAATAATAACATATTGAATTAAAAACATTACATATTTTTAAGCTGTGAACTTGTAAACGTGTGATAATTTATAGCGGATAAATGATACCCAGAATTCCATCATGTGATTAATAACAATGTGAAACAGTAAATTCACATATAATTTATCGCTAAACAGCCATTGAAAGTAGTTTTTGTGATCGAAACTATCAAAGTTTCATAATAATTATTAGATATTACGTCTAATGAAATGTAACCTAACTCTCTTGAATAATATTAGTTCCCATAGTTCTTTATGAGGACTTGTACGTATAATCAGAGTTTATAAATAATTCTAATAAATCTAAACTTGTTTCATTTTATGTGATAGATAAAAGTCGCTCTTCATTCTTATTGTTTATCTTAACAGCGACATTGCATGATAATGATATAGATACATTGATAAAATTTTCGAAATATAGTCCACGCCAAACTTGCGGTCATATTCAGAGTGGTCAAAAAGTTTGACGAAGACTTTACTATTAAGGTTTTAACTCTAACTTCAAATTAACGATATTATAACTAAATGTTTCCTTGCTTGCTTGCTTTTATCCCACGCTAGTAAAATCAGCATAATATGTTTTCCTCTTCGACTATTCTCTATCAGCTGTTATGTCAGTATTTACACCTTTTATACACACGTCGTTCTTCATAAAATCCATCAATATGTCCTTCGGTCTATTTCCTTTCCTCTCTGTTTCCTCCTTATTATATGTTCACACTATTCTCACCCGATACATTTGAACTTTTCCTTTTCTTCTTGTCACGTTTTCTTGAACAACGCTTATAACCCTCAGCCGAATGATAACTAGCATCAGGGTGTAATGGGCATATCGGTTTGGGTTGTTGCCTTGATTTCAACAAATGCGTATCGAAATAAACAACTATCAGAGCTAGTTAAACTATTTGGTACGTGTTTGAAGAACTGTCCCGTTATAACTACTACTTTTATACTTCTTCCGATATACCATTTATGTGACAACACACATTTATCTTTACATTTGCATCTCTACAACTTCTTCTTGCTGTAACTATTAACTATTTACTAATTAACTAATTTTCAAAAGTTTTATTTACTGTTTCATTGTAGAATTTAATATATCCTATATATGTATTCATTATCATCTTTGGTGGTCGTTCGCTCTATACTTTAAGAATGTAACGTGTTTTATAATGCTAACTTTGTACACTCATTTAAGATTCTATACCTAGCTGATACACTGATTTAAATTTTAAATATTTCGTCTCAATTTTTACTTTAACGTTCTTGTGTTTATAAAACACTTAGAATTTGACTTTTTAATCCTTTGGTTTCGAACTATTTAATGAAATACTAAAAGACCTGAGGGAAGCCGAATCCTCCAATATAATCAATATTATTGAAATCAATATATAGAAAATGTATTTCAAGTATAAATATTTCCCTAAACAATAGTATTATTTTTTGTTGTACATAATTTGTTGTCAACGTAAATCTTTAGTCAGTATCTCACTAAACATTTTTATTTCTACTAGATGCTGCGAAAACTAACGTGTTTCATCTAATTCTCATTAAGTAAACGATGCGTAACAAATTCCTTTAAACCGAATTCCTTTGACATTACTGTGTACGTAAGTTTAACATTCTACACAATAAATTAACAAATAATAAAAGTTATATGTCTTTATATTATATAACATATATTTAATTAACATTTCCATTAGATTTGATCAAACAATTAGATACTTTTATCGAACACTAATAAGAAATAAATAGTGTAATTTATCAATTAGCAAAAGCGAAATTTGTTCGGTGTAAATTCGACAGCAATTTGCCTATCTCCATATATACATAATAACTATTTGTCGAATCAATTATTTATTACACATTTATGTTAATGCTAAATGTAGTAGGAGACATAAAAGCTGGTTTTATGGAATGTTCATTATGTTGTTTTATTGTTTCATAGCCAATTCTCGTGACACCATACTGACCCATTCCGAGTTTATCGAGCTCGATTTTAATACGTATATATTACGAAATTAATTTAATGATAATAACAACGAATACTTGAAAAATTTTAATAAAAAACGACGTGGCAGTCTCAAGGACTGCCGACAGAGGTGAAAACTCAAAATAATGGAATAGCTGTTCTTTTTTTAATTTTTAAATAAATATAGTCAGAAGCATTTAAATTTAATAACTTTTAATTTAAAATTATTAACATTAGTCTAGTTATCATATCTCTCATTGCTCCAAACAGTAATTGTATGCATTTTAGAAAATTAACCAAACATATGATATCTTGCACAAGCTTAACACAATTTTTTTTTATGTCATTGCTGGCAGACGAACATGTGGGTCACCTGATGTTAAGTGATCACCACCGTCCATAGACACTAACAACACCAGGGTAGTCCAAAGTGCGTTGCCAGCCTGTGTTTGGGGGTAAGTGAGGGAGGGGCAGAGGAGAGGGGAAGGGAGGGAGGTGGGCCTCCGGCGCTCTCACTGACCGAACGAAACGCAACAATGCAAACACTGTTACTTCACGTCGATTTTCTGTGAGAGGGTGGTCCTACCCCGGACGAGCCGACCCATTCACAATGAAACCAATAATAGCTTCAGCGTGGCCCTACCACCTACTATATCATTATTTCATTACATAGTATAAAACAAAGTCTCTTACCGCGTCTGTCTGTCTGTCTGTTCGCGATAAACTCAAAAACTACTAAACGGATTTTCATGCGGTTTCCACCGATGAATAAAGTGATTCAAGAGGAACGTTTTGGTATATAATTTGTCAAGGTTTTTTTATAATCAGGGCGGGACAACGTTTGCTGGGCCCGCTAGTAATATCTATGGCGTTACTAGTCTTACGGAAGCACAATACATCACAAGCATGTCGAAATCATCGGTGACACGAACCCGTAAGCTTTCGCTCTACGAATTTTATTTTAATCTCTCAACGCGGCTATTGAAGTTTTCACTTCAATAGCTATAGAGTTGAAACGAAAAGGGCACTAATTTCAAAAATCAACACGACAAAATTTCCTATATTATATTTGTACATAGAAATAAAATTTAGTAAAATTAATAGTATTTAATTTAAAAAAGTATGGTCAAAATAGCTGCCAAATTAAAGGGTGCCTGTATTTTCAAAGCCTAAAATTTGATATTAATAACATGATTGAAAAGAGCCGAAAAATACATAAAATGCATCCTGTAATCACTTAAAAGCATAAAAGATGAGAATCATTAACATAACGTTTAAAGGTATCATTCGTACGATTGTACGGGAAAGTAGAAACCGACGCGCCGCGGACTAAAATGAAGACATTCGTGAAAATAAGGATATTATCTTACAAATTGCAAGGACAGAGAAAGGTATTGGTCCATTAAAGAAAAATATTTAGACAAAGAATATAAATAGAGTACTGTTGACGAAAAAGTACAACAAATTAAAATTTTAGTTATAATAGCTTCTGCCCGTGTCTTCGTTCGCGTGGAATAGTTACAAAGCTAACGCTAACACGCAGCGGAAGGTCTCAAAAGGAAAAAAAACGATTTTGAAACATTCTTCATTGGTGCTCCGCTCCTATTGGTCTTAGCGTAAAGATATATATAGCCTATAGCCTTTCTCGATAAATTATCTATCTAACACTGAAAGAATTTTTCAAATCGGACTAGTAGTTCCTAAGATTAGGTAGGTGGTAGAGCCACGCTGAAGCTATTACTGGTTTCAGCATGAATAGGTCGGCTCGCCCGGGGTAGTACCACCCTTTCACAGAAAACCGGCGTGAAGTAACAGTGCTTGCATTGTTGCGTTTCGTTCGGTCAGTGAGAGTGTCGGAGGCCCACTTCCCTTTCCCCCGTTTCCGTCCTTTCTCCCCCTCCCCCGAAATGCAGGCTGGCAACGCACTTGCGACTCTCCTGATATTGCAAGTGTCTATGGACGGTGGTGATCACTTAACATAAGATAACCCGCCTGTTCGTTTGCATCCTATGACATAAAAAAATGAGATAAGCGCGTTCAACCAAACAAATAAGCTTTATAATATTAGTATAGATTACTACTCTTCTCTTCTCTTCTACTTACCTCGAGCCGTCTTTCAAATTACAATAACATTTGATAGAGTGGACCGATTTTAATAAAACAAAGACTAAATGACTCCCGAAGATATGATAAGTTATTGTGAACCCTGTACTTTCGCAGTGATGCGTGTTCATACAAACAGCCAGACAGACAGACATTTCCAAAAATGATTGAAATGTATTCTATTACTTATTCCTAGACATCTGCGACAATTTTTTTCACGAAAATCAAAAAAGTACAGACACGTTAGATTTACATTCTTATTATATGTATAGATATACTACGCAAGCACAATGCGGTAGTATAAATAATCGTAACGTTTACTGTGTCTACCAAAGGAAACGACCAAATTCATATAGACGAAACGACATGCAAATTGGCAAATTTACAATCAATATCGTACGTGCTTTCGGCCAATTATATTCTTTTTATGACATTCCTCAAATAGTGGCGTAGTCATATTGAGCTTTGCGTAGCGAGCACATGATATTTTGCGGAAAATTTGTGATTTTAAAACAACAAAAGCAAAACGTAAAATTTAAACAAGAAAACGTAGATACACAACCGATAATTGATAAATTAATTGTTCAACTAGCCTTCATCTCAATTTTATTTTAGAAGTATTATTCATTGATATTAAAATTTCATTATCACAAGGGCAATCTGTAGGGGAATGTATCTAGACCTTGTCATTTAAATCCGGTAATTTGAAATGTTTATAAGGCTCTTATATAGGCTATATAAGGTATATATGAATAAGTATTTAATTCATTGGTATCTTCTAATATACAATTATGAGCTTTATATTTGTAATTCATTTTCAGTGACAATAGTTCTAAAAGAAAACAATGAAAGAGATAAAAATGTTTGTCCACTCGCTAAGCTAAGCGAGTAAATAAATAAATGCTAAGCTTCTCAATATGTGATCTAACCTTAAATCATAACGTGAAACTGTTTTATTGAGTCGCGCTACCGTGGGCTTAGCAACAGTAACAATTAATACGAAATCGTATTTTTATGTTACTTTTATTGCTTACTAAATTTCAATCATTTGCGGCTAAAATAAACATCTTTGTTTTAGATTAATATTTGTTAACAGTATACGTTTAGACTGTACTATTTTTCATTGAACAACTAAGCTGTATTTGTTGCTTTGGTTTTTTATTATAGCAATAAATATCGACCGATTCCTAATATACTAAGTGTAATCAAAGTTTTAATTAATTATCAGATTTGGTTTATTAAATTTCTTCAGAGCTTCGAACCGGTCGCAGTAATCTCTGTGTCACAATCTCATATAAAATACCAAACGGTAGTGAAATAAAACCCAAATGTAATTTATTTCAAGAATACTCAAACAATTTATAGGTAAATCACACTTGCATCGTCCTCAATTAAATACGTTGTATTACCTTCCAAAAGTCCGTCTAATTTGTATTCAAAGTGAGACCGCAACCGGTGTGTCCGATTTAGTATTCTAAATATATTACGTCTTCGATTTAGTGATATCAATTTGTAGTGAATCACGTAAATGGAATTAAAAAAATAACACCACGTGTATTTATTATTACTTAAAAAACGCGAATTTTGCAAACGTATTTTTGTATAAAATGGTATTTTACACAGTCTATATATTCTATAAAATAGTAGCTACTATGTGACACGATAAAGTGACAGTAATGGTTATGACCCTATTAACCGACGTAATGCCCCTAGTTCGCATAATATTCTTACAGGTCTCGTGGCGTAGTGACCGAAAATGTCGAGCTGAAAGGTTCGATTCCCCGTATATGACTGAGTTTGATGTGGTCACAATAGTCAATTCTGTCTGAGTATTTGCCAGAACACACCTATACGTGCCTTTCGACAGATCTTCAACTTAAGGATGATAGAGAAAGCCCTACCATCATGTTATAATTATGTTTCATTACGTTAATTAAATTGATAAGGTACATTATACTGAAGTAAAGTTCATAAACATGACCTAAACGATCATAAATAACTTACCTCGTAATTCTCTTCCGTTGAATATGATAAAGAAATAAATTATTTATTGATGCATCATCCATTATAAAATTCATTAATCATAACTTAAGTAGAACTCTGTAGGTAGCGAATCCGCCGCCGTGTGGCGCCACAGCCTACATCGAAACCGCCCTGATTGTTGTGCTTTGATCATCGCCGCACATTATGCATAAGGTTTGCACATATTGGTGGTGACCGTTACAATAATTAGGATTTAATTTTACTGTCACAAATTATTTATAAACATTTATCTATTTTCAACTTCTGTATATATATAGTCTTATTTAAGTTTCTGAGTAGATCAAAAATAATGAGTAATAACGTATTATAAAATAAATAATGTATGCTCTTATATTTATTCTTCAATTTATTTCGTAGTAGACTAGCCCCTTATTCTATAACAAATATACATTTTTTAATTTTTTTTTTCGATATAGATAAAAACTGTAATTTTGTAAAAAGATTTTTTATAAGCTTATACATATTTTACACGCCTTGAAAAATTTTAATTTCAATTATTTTCCTTCATACACTTCTACGATACAAACTAATAGTGTTCAAATTTAATACTCGCTATTCCTGCTTCATTTTAATTACAGTTTACAATCGTTTTCATGTTTAGTTCTCATGCTTAGATACTAAAAATTATATAATGGAATCCATATTTAACTGTAACCAGAAAGCCTTGGTGCCTTAATATTATGCTCATGTAACGCGTCAAACGAGTGAGTACTGAATCGTATCAAATTGCGATCACCCGCCTCTCCCTTTATATTGCCAATTCCAAATGATCTCTTTTGCAAAAACAAGGTTGGAAAAAAATCCACAAGCCCTTGTTATTGGTATGTACAAAAAGAAATTACACAGTATCGGGTGAGAACACAGCTTAGTAAAAATAACATACAAAACGTGCGTCTCGTCTAACATATTAAAGCATAAATAGTGCTATAATAATTAATGTATAAAATATCCTTTATTAATAAGGCGAACTAGATTAATTTCAGAAAATCAAGCTTCCACAAATCAATAGATAATATGTATAAAACAGTTCTAGATCAATATTATAACGGATCTGATCCCGTCAATAAGAACAATTTTATTATATCAATATTACATAATGATTATTAATTCTGAGACAATAAATAAGCACCTTGACCCGGTTGTCTTCCTAACAATACCGACATGAGTACGTGTGCTTTTAGATAATAGCCCTACATTGAAAAGGAAAACGGGTCTAATAAGGCCATGACCTGATATTTTCTTTAGTATTACATTGGTTTAACTTTTAAAATACTAAATTATAATCAATTATAAAGTTAATATACATATATGAAAGCCTTCCAAGAGCAAATAACGAGCGTATTGATAAAAACTTGACAGACAGAAACAGAAACGTTTTATATCTAGACAGTAGTGCTACTACAACTTAGCGAGAATTAAAAAATATGTTACCTAAACGCATTTTTCATCATGATGTTAGTTACCCTGCACCAAAGTTTCAATGCCTTTCGGGTTCATAATAACTAAGTCATAATCGCATCAAAATATTTGCAATAATATTTCACACATCCAGAATGATTGTTTCTTGTTTCTTTGACTTCGCTTGTCCCTGGGACTACCAATCAGATTTGATAAATATTAGGGTGGAGTGAAAAAAAGAAATTTTTTTTTTTTCTTAGCCTGGGGGTCAAATTTATAGCTTATAAAAAACAAAAATTTATTAAAAAAAAAAAAAAAATTTTACTCAACATCTTGAGCCAGCCCACTCATTTTTAAAATTAATTACGAGTAAAAATATTTGGTTGCAAAAAAAAAAATTTTAAAGGCGTTCTAGGAACTTCAGAGTATCCTCTTTTATGCCAATTAAAAATCACAAGTTAAAAAAAAAATTTTGTGACTATTGTTTTAATTTAAAAAAAAAATCCCAAAAAGTACCATTCCTCTTTAGGGCACTAGAATAAAATTTGAGTTGGAAATGATCATAATTGTTAGTTCTTAGATGTTTTAAGAGATTCAAAGACAAAAAAAAATTTTTTTTTGCAACCAAATATTTTTACTCGTAATTAGTTTTAAAAATGAGTGGGCTGGCTCAAGATGTTGAGTAAAATTTTTTTTTTTTTTTCAAAAATTTTTGTTTTTTATAAGCTACAAATTTGACCCCCAGGCTAAGAAAAAAAAAATTTGTTTTTTTCACTCCACCCTAATAAATATATTTGATAATATTTGCATTTTATAACCTTTTGTACAATTTTGGGTTTATGTAGATTTCATGTGTTCCTCGGGAAGAATACTTTATGTCTGGATAAAAGGAACCCTATGACATTATATATATCTTTAACAGTGTGTATGTATGCAAAATTTTATTATGATGATCAGTTTAGTAGCTAAGGCATGAAAGCGTAACAAACACACTTTTGCATTTATAATATTAGTAAGGATTTGTTAAGAAAGATTATATGTAAACTATATAACAGTTCGGGGTAGTTACCATATATAGCGAAAGTCGGAAAGAAGACTAAGTGAGAACGAAGCGAGCCGTGTGTCGTGGCGCGGACTATTAGAAACCGAGCTTTAGTAGGCCGAGTAGACCAATAAAAATCGAACATTACCGAAATGAATCGAAGTGTAAATACCTATGCAGCTATATTGGTAATTAAACGTCGAACGAGTCCGGCCTCGTCGTTGGTTGCTTATGCAATAGTCATGCTTTTTTACGAAATCTGTTTAAGCTTACATAACTGCGTTGACATACATTCTCAATTTTGAAAATTGAACACTAATGAAACCAGAGCCTATAGAGTTGTGTAATGCAAAATTAGATAATGTAAGTTTTTAATTTTTTTTTTAATAGCCAAAGTAAATCTCAATACATCCTTAATAGAAAACATTTCATTACTAGGAGTAATACAATGCAATAATTCCTTCTACAGGAAATTTATGAGATAATCGAAACTATAATGTAATCAGTTTGGTTCTTGATAAGTTATGATTGTTCGATTTTTTTAAACGTTAACATATTTTATTCTAAGGGTTCCATTAAAATATTTACAAGCATAAAAATCTTTTGAGAAAATAAACACCATCCACACGTTAACAATTAATTACGCGTTACTAAACATCGGTGTCCCACACTATTCGTAATTAGCATCTTACGGTGTACATATTGACAAAAACAACGGCTAAACAAGCGAAATTTAACATCCATGCGACAACTAGCAGCGCTTGTGCATACGTCTTTAACATAAATAACGGTCGCGGATAACTGAACAACCGTGGGTATAGTATTTAAACTGCATAGAATATTTTAAAAGTTAACGATATAACAAATCCTTGATGGTATTTTCTTATGCGATTATTTCGTCTTCTTCTTACCCTTATCCCACAAAATTACGGTTTGGCACAACATGTTTTCCTTTACATTCTCCCCTGTCAAATGTCATCTCAGTATTCACATCTTTTATACACTTATCATTTTTCACACAATCCATACATACTTTTTTCGGTTTTCTTTTACTTCTACATTCATCTACCTTCATACTCAAAACTTTTTTTTATATCATAGGAGGCAAAGGAACATGTCGGTCACCCGATGTTAAGAGATCACCACCGTCCATAAACACTTGCAACACCAAAAGAGTCGCAAGTGCGTTGCCACCCTGTGTTTTGGGGAGGGGGAGTGGGAGTAGGGAAGGAGAAGGGATGGTGGGTTATCCGACGCTCTCACTGACCGAACGAAACGCATCAATGCAAGCACTGTTACTTCACGTCGGCGTTTCTGTGAGAGGGTGGTACTACCCCGGGCGAGCCGACCCATTCATACTGAAACCAGTAATAGCTTCAGCGTGGCTCTACCATCTATAAAAACTTTTCTAGTTACATGACTTTCAACTTTACTCTTATGCCCGTACCATGCTAACCTATTAATCCTCAACTTCTCTGTGACTGGTGCTGTTTTCAAACTTTCTCTGACATACTTATTCGTAATCTTATCCATTCTACTGCAATTCACTATATAATGATAATCTACACTATTACAACAAAGTGGTAGAGTTTGTATGTTGTACCAAAAGAGTTAGTTAGTCTCTGCAAATATTAATCCGATTTTGTAACCCTTTTCGCTGAAAAAAACGTAAGCGAAGTCACACTCGGTTGTTAGTATTTAATAAAGCGGTCATAACTTGTGCTCGAGGCTTCGTTCTCATTAATGTAGTCTTGACCTGCCTCTCAGAAACAGTACTGCTTATTTCTAAATGATATAACCCGCATTTTTTGTACCTGTGACAATGTGTATGTTAAATTTTATTTATAATATTGGATTGGAATACGTTCTGCAAGATTTCATAATTGTTATCCCCCTACACGGCTTAACCAGTTTTGACGATTTTTCTTTGCACTTATGATGCCATCTTAATAGTTCTTAGTTATGGTTGAACTTCGAAAGTGGCGCCTGCATCGAAATCTAGACACAAATTTTTAAATTACTAATGATTATTTTTAAATTTATTTTTCATAAAAAAAAGAAACATGCAATCCTAAATCTTGAGCCTTATATATTTTGTTATTCATATTTTTTGATATTCATGAGCTTATGAGATACTGGGTCCAACAATGTTATAATAAAAAAAATGAAATTTCGTTTTCATAAATTGTCATTCAATTGTTAATATTATTAAGATCTTTTATTAATTTTTTTTAAGTGTCGTAAAGTGATTACGAAGTCTGTCGTAAAATTCTGATTGTGTTTTCACAGCCAAAACATCGTTATGAAACATATTAAAAACTTTGATTTCTGTGTTAGCACTTCCTCAATATAAACCTTGAAGCAGGCAAACAACTATAGTCGCTGAATAATAGGATTCAAGGTTAGATCTTCAACTATAAGGTGTATAAGTTGACACAATATTACTATATAATACCATCACATTACGTTGCAATATTCATCTTTATTCTAACTATATCAATGCTTCATCCAGATATTTGTAAAGTATCATATATAGGCAATTATAGCGAAATCCGTCAATATATACATAATTAACAAATAGCGGCATCGGTAAACATTTTCAAGCTGGCTCTCAACTGTATCTGGATTGGTTTGCATATCGCGCAACCACTCCGTCGCAGCTGACTCGAGGCAAATTAACGTTCAAATGAAGTCCCGCCGGCCTGGACGCGAGATTTCATATTAATTCTAAATACACATATACAAACCTACATTTTAATTACCGCGACGCATACATTTATTTGAATAACTAGCTGTGCCCGCGAATTCGTCCGCGTGAAACCCTATGTAAAAACAGCGATTAATAATTTCATCTGAATGTATTAAGTCCATTTACTTATCTACTTTTCTCTCGTACTTAAGTCGCGTCGTCATTAAAAGTACAATAACTTTTGATAAACTATACCGATTTTCATGAAGATTAAATGTTACTCGAAGACATGCTTTACGATTTCCTTAAAGAGGTTTTATCATAAACGCTAATAATTTAACAGTGATGCGTGTTCATAGAAATAGACAGACAGATATTTTTAAAACTGATTAAAATGTATTTTATAACTTATTCCTAGATACCTGCAAATTTTTTTTTATAAAAATCTAATAAGTACAGACACGTTAGATTTACATTATTACTGTACGTAATAGATAGATAAATTTTGCAAGACTAAAAGTGCGAAAGTATATTACAAAAAAAAACTATGATCACCGATAAATCATTGTAACTACAAAATCACGAAAATCTATATTACA
The DNA here is from genome assembly GCA_036509395.1 of Antheraea yamamai. Taxonomy (NCBI): domain Eukaryota; kingdom Metazoa; phylum Arthropoda; class Insecta; order Lepidoptera; family Saturniidae; genus Antheraea; species Antheraea yamamai. The sequence continues at coordinate 14,077,588 of AP028446.1, forward strand.
ACATATACATTAGAAACTCGATAAGTGTAACACCTCAGCGATACGAAAGAAACCTTTGTTCTCTTCCCTTCAAACACCTACTATGCCTCATTATTCGATATTTGAGCTCTCGACAAGTCGAAATAATCTGTATTTCCCTATACGATATTTTAGTACATATTACCGGTATAGACATGGAAGAATTGTATTATATAATATCTATATCTCGAGGATATAAAAGACCGATATCATTAAACAAAAACCTGCATGATTTTAAATTAACAACCTCTAGAACCTGAAGACAAAATATGTGAGGTTACCGCTTTTAAGAATATTGCCAACAATATTAAATAACAATATATTCAATGTAGTCAAGAAGTAACTTTTGCTAAATATATGTATTATATTATGTATCGTTACATATTATAAAGTCCCCTGTAACGTCTGTTTATCTGTTCGCGATAAACTCAAAAACTGATGAACGGATTTTCACGCGGTTTTCATCAGTGATTCATGAGGAAGATTTAGGTATATAATTTGTCAAAGTTTTTTTTATTATCGGGGCGGGATAGCGTCCGCCGGGTCCACTAGTTATGTATAAATGTATATCTGTAGCTCGATACTACAAAGGATGGAAACTAAGCTCTGCAAGTCGAACAATGTCCTACGAGAAGCTTTAAAAGTCGAACCCTCTGTGGTTATAACTTGAACATTTTTATGTCTCCATTCCAGTTCGACTTATCGGGGTTCTACTGTATTTTAGTTTAATAATTCATCGGTGTTAATGAGTAGCAACGTAATAATAGTAAAATGGGAGACAAGCTGTAAGTGATAGAGCCAAGATGAAGCTATTACTGGTTGTAGTATGAATGGGTCGCCTCGCCCGAGGTACTACCACCCTCTCATAGAAAACCGACGTGAAGTAACAGTGCTTGCATTGTTGCGTTTCAATTGGTCAGTGAAAGCGCCGGTGGCGCACTTCCCTTCCCCCTTCCTCGTCCCCTCTCCCCCCTCCCCCAAACACAGGCTGGCAACGCACTTGCGACTCTCCTGATATTGCAAGTGGCTATGGACGGCGGTGATCACTTAACATCTGGTGACCCGCCTTTTCGCTTGCATTTTTTTTTTTTTTTTATTGTAGCTCGGCAAAGTGACTGTACTGTGCCTGATGGTAAGCACAGTACAATCCAAAAACAATGGCGACCACCGAAAGACATACTATCCATCGCCGGTCGCCGCTGTCATGCCGGCCTGAAAGCGACCCAGTCAGGGACAGCCCCCCCCCCCCCCCCCCCCCCCGTTGCTGGATATACACCGGCTGATCCCGGAACGCGACACGCCCAAACGTGCCACTATGGCGGGTGTTCCACCTGGTGTACGGTGGTCGCGATTGTATCATATATTGCATAGGATGCAATATATGATATAGGATATACAAAAAGACTTAAGTATAACTAAGCATAGTTTTTTGTAGTAAGGCTCTTACTAAGAAAGCCTATCAACACCAAATTGAAAATTTGTGGCCAAGTGCCTATAGTAGTATTCCGGCAGCTGCACTTGAGGGTAAGTTACAGTATTTCCCTTCTTATACCAACCACATCGTCATTTAACATCAGGTGGCGTTGTGGACAAACACAAAATCCTATATAATATAAACAATCTGAAATAACTAAATGACTGCCATTCCTATATATTTAACTTGCTGGTTTCTATCCACTTCGTTGGGCATTTAAAAAAGGCAAGGGATTACTCGAATCCAAAAAATATACTAGAACCATCTACAAGTCGTGGTGGCCTAGTGGTTTGACCGGTGGAATATTATTTCGATGTCCGCAGGTTCGAACCCCGGCATGTACCAATGAATTTTTTGGAATTCGCGTACATTTACTAATTGGTAACAGTATCAGCTGACGGTGATGGAAAACATCGCGAGGAAACCTGAACCTGAGAAATGTTCTTGTAGTACTACTGTATGTGGGAAAAAATATAGAATTGTGGATTTCTCAGAATTTGAAATCGCCAATACGTCGTGGGCTGGCGTGGTGATTACGCACATACCTTCCTTCGGGAAGAGACCTATGGCCCTGCAGTGGGTATTTTACAGGCTGATGATGATCTACAAAAAACTGCATCGAGTGGTCATATTCCTATGCCGGTACATTCATTACTTTAGACGTGATTGACCCTCAAATTAACTGTACTTTCATTATATGAAATATATAAATAGGCAGTGGGGAAATTGTTAAGAACATCTCCCTCCTCTGTTTCTAGGTTTCTCTTTCTTCATTCTTTTTTTTTTTTGTAGCTTTTAATAAGTTTTAGTATTTTATCAATAAAAAATGAAAAAGTTTTTTTCTCTATGGTCGAAGTTCGACCACTGGACGAGCACTCATATATATAGATGAAGAATTAAACACAGTATTAAAACAACACACAAAACGAGTTCTGTTCAATAATAAGTCTACATACCACTGTGTTTCTAAGAGCCTGTCCAGATGAAGCGATTTACACGCGAGTCGACTCGCGCGCTTCAAAATATATTTCGTCCAGATACCGCGTTTTACGCGCGTTTCTTCCCTAGAAAACGTCGCATACGTCGTACGGATAGACGACTGACGACTATGTCGACTCGCCACAGACTCGTGCGTAGTACTGGACGCAGCAATGGGGCCTGAGTATCTCGAGGCGCGCGGCGCTCGCGCGTACTACGCGCGAGTCAAGAGTCTCGCTCGTTGCACGCCTTTTACGCGCGAGTTAGGAAACGCGCCGCACCATCTGGACGGGATATATGTAGCTCTAGTATCTCGGGTACGTGCGAGTGTCTACGCGCGAGTCGACTCGCGCGTAAAACGCCTCACCTGGACAGGCTCTAAGCTTGTATGTACTTACGTAATATTGTACGAAAACATGATCGTTTAGGTTATGAAGTCACAGTAGGTTTTTATACGACAGTAATATGACATTAACGTTTATATTAAACTTTTTAACACAGTATGTAAATTATGTGATGATTATAAATTATTATTACGTCATTTTGTAATAATACATATCCTGAATATAATAAATCCTAACTAATATTATAAATGCGAAAATGAGTTTGTTTGTTACGCTTTCATGGCTTAACTAAAAAAACGATTAATATAAAATTTTGCATACACGTTGTAAATGATACAGAGAAGAACATAGGATTCCTCTTATCCGGTAGAAAAAAACTAAGAAAAAAGCAAAGCAATGAACAAATTTAATGTGCTTATAAAGCCAATTACAAGACAATTTTAGCACCGATATGAGAATATTTAGTATGTGATTCAATTAATCCTTCCGTGCGAAGTTCGCAAGTCATCAATCACATTTCCATCTGTATCAAGTTTTTTCGCAAAGTTACGTTAAAGCCGCTACCTTTGCTCGTCGCCGTGGACGCCATTCATCAAAGTTTTTCTTGCAATGAATGGTAAATTGTAACATATATCGAAAAATGTGTCAAGATTTTTTTAAATATTCATTGTCACTAACAAATATGTACCTGTAAATAGATACTATATCTATATTATCATCAAAATACGAAAAAAAAAACAGCGTAAATTTTTTACAAAAATTAATCGTAATTCCATGTCTCATCAATTAAAATATCGATTATTTCATAACGGTAAATCCGTTATAAGTCATATAAGTCATAAGCAAGTTATATAAGTCATAGTTTTTTTTAATATGTAACGCGTAACTTACTACTTCTCTATTTTTTTACAATAATACCCTACACATTTTCAAGTCACTACATACTTAACTCTTTAGATCTGATACGTTACACTAGGCATTTTTACTGAAATTTAACATAGAGGTTAACATACGTCAATTCCCATAACATAAGTCATTTAATAATAGCAAAATAATCTAACAACACGTGCCTTATAAGCATGTGCAGTGAAAATAATTTATAAAATTATCTTTAACTAGCGGGCCCGGCAGACGTTGTCCCGTCCTAATTATAAAAAAATCCTTGCTAAATATAAACCAAAACGTTCCTCATGAATCACTTTATTCACTGGTGAAAACCGCATGAAAATCCGTTCAGTAGTTTTTGAGTTTATCGCGAACAGACAGACAGACAGACGCGGTCGGGGACTTTGTTTTATACTATGTAAGGATGTAAAAATTGTGCGAATAAAAGCTTGTTAAAAAATAATGAATACCATAATATTAAAAGCTTACTATGATAAGAATAGTGATTAACAATTCAAACTCAATTAAATCATTCAACTAATACGGATAAGTCGCATAAGAGTTTTGATTCAGCCGGAACACGACGCACTGGCACATTGAAGAAATATTAACACTCTTCACGGTTGTGTACCTAAGAACTGAATGTCATTAATAATTTCCTGCACAAGAGCTTTGAGTGTTCATCTTTGAACGGTGTGCTATTGAATAAACATAGTTCAAGTTGCCAAGTGACATTTCGATGGTCAGACAGCACCAGCCCACGTCGTCTCATAATCGTGGATAATTCCTTCTTAAAATGTCGTAATATGAATTAAGATATAATTTTTGTTTGTTTTTATATTTTATAGGTCTTAGCGTGTGACCAGATAGTGAGTTCAAGAACCATGTCAAGCGGGGTTTTAATATCTAAAGGCTTAAATAGGGTGAATCAATATGTGAACGATTGTGACGTCTGGAAATGAGGCCGCTCTCTGTACATCCACTAATAACGAATGTAACTATTTATGTTTTATAAAAATACTAGCGGGCCCGGCAGACGTTGTCCCGCCCTGATTAAAAATAAATCCTTGACAAATTATATACTAAAACGTTCCTCATTAATCACTTTATCCAATGGTGAAAACCACATGAAAATCCGTTCAGTAGTTTTTGAGTTTATCGCGAAGAGACAGACAGACAGACGCGGTAGGGGACTTTATTTTATACTATGTAATGATATAACATGAAGAGATAAATCAGATAGAGTTTCTTGCCGGTTCTTCTCGATGACTGGGTTGTTTTCCGAACTGGTGGTAGCTTTGACGTTCATAAGCGCCTTCTCAGGCTCTAAACTGAATAAAGGATATTTTGATTTTAATTTGATTTTTACCGCAATCTCACCTGATGCTAAATGACGATATATTCTAAGATGGTAAACACGCTAAACATAGAGGGAATTAGTTCTCAAGTGTAGCTGCCAGAACACACCAACAGGTGCTTGCTGACAGATTTTAAATTTGCGGGTGGTAGCTAGCCGAACGGACTTAGAAAATTACTACAATTACCTACTACAGTGGTACTGAACTTTTTTTTTTAAACGGGCCTTAAACACGTTTCACTAATAGTGTCTCGGGCTGCAAACTACAAATATTTAGGTATGAAATAAAAAAACGTAAATTCAAATTAACAACGTATTAAGGTAGCGAAAAATGGTTGCCCAATAATACAACCCTATAACCCTTATATTATAAGGAACGTTTTCTGGTCATTACTGGTTTCAGCATGAATGGGTCGGCTCGCCTAGTGTAGTACCACCCTCTCGTAGAAAACCGACATGAAGTAACGGTGCTTGCATTGTTGCGTTTCGTTCGGTCAGTAAGAGCGCCGGAAGGCCCACTCCCTATCCTATCCCCCTCTCTCCAAACACAGGTTGCCAACGCACGCGACTCCCCTGGTGTTGCAAGTGTCCATGGACGGCGGTGATCACTTAACATCAGGTGACCCGCCTGTTCGTTTGCCTCCAATGACATAAAAAAAGAACGCATCTAGGTCGGGTCGGGTGCTCATCATTTTTCTGATGGTAACGAAATTTAAAATAATTGAAAATAAAGTATAATCGGTTGGACCAGCTACAATGCTCCGGCGAGCCGCAGGTTGAGTGTAGCTAACCTACTACTATGCTATGGTTTCTTTTTTCGAACTGACTACGCTATTGCTCTAGCAAGGTCTTAACAGCTTCACCGATAACCGAAAGCTCCCACTCAATTTCTAAGATTCGAGCATACGTCCATGGACGCAGTGTCCGAACACGCTATCAACAAAGTCATGATCACTACGATAATTAATTCCTTACACACTATCAACTAAACTATCATCACTACGATAATTAATCCAGACTGTATTTGAGTTAAAACCATGAAATTATAAAAACATAACGATGCATATAAGAATTGTAAAAGACTTACAAAACCTATGTATACTAAACCTTTGTGGCAAATTGCCGCTATCCAAGTGGCTATAAAATTTTCACAGGCGATAAAATTCAAATAGGTAGTATGATTTTTTTATGGTTCAGCAAAGGAGAGGGCGTGGTATATTCTGCATCTCTAGGTTTACAACTAATGGTACATACAGGCTATTAACAAATTTTACGGTTATGATGTTTTTAAACTGGCATTAAGGCAAATAATCTATCAAATAACAGAAAAGATACATATTTATGCTACCATTAAATAAAAGAATATATACTCGACACTGGATTATAAAATTTGCCCTTAACCCTGCATATAAAAGTAACCAGACCTGAAAACGTACGAAGTAATAAAATCCAACCGAAAGCCATACAAAACGTTAAAAGGCCCGTCAAAAACTCTTTAGGCGCTCGAAATGAAGACATAAAGGATAATAGAGGCTCGCAAAAGCAGTGTTAATTTCCAACAACCATTAACAGAGCCATCTTAACCGAGAACATCCGAGCTTCGGCCGCGACCAGACAAATCCCCATTGTCGGTAACTTTGCTATTCGTGTCATGGACGCACTCATACAAAGCACTGCAAACTACACGATTGTCACGTACATTGTAAACATTAAAGAAAACGATGCTAAAGACTTCCGACTATTTGTTGTTTGTTTGTTATCAATTACATTCTTGACATTTAGTAGACAAGTTCCCTTTATGTCTTAAATTAACAAGATATTTAAAGTTTCTATTTAAACTATACCTATGAAATCTCGCTTAGTTTTAAATTATAAAACACTTTACGTCACAGATTTAGAATTACGAATTTTGTCATTAACGACATTAAGTTTATTATTGAATTAACAGATAATATAAGTGATTGTAAAGCAATCAAATGTAATAGTTATAGAAGCTTTCCCATTTACTCTCGGAATGTGGAAGTGATAGATAATAGCACCACAGAAAAGCTACTTTTAAATGTTGACGACTCTTTGTAGCAACTCTTCGTATTAGTCAAAGTTATTGGCGTTTAGAAGCCTTTAGCGACCACCCAGCACGAACCTACGTTTACAGTGTGTTCGACTATAAAAATGTATATGTGAAAAGATAGATAGAAATTTACAAGACAACTTTATCTAAACTTATAAATTATTTTATCATATTACAAACGATGGTTTTAAAGTTCTTCGTTGAGCATAAACGACGCGATTTCGAGAAAGTATAAACATGATTTACTGCGCAAGCAATCTTTATAATAACGTCTTACTTATGTTATTGGTTGCCAATAAGTGCAAGGCATTTTTTGTATTGTAATATTTGAAAGAAATCTCCATATGTCATATTGTATGGACATTTTTATATCACCTTAGCTACTTATTTAAAACGCAGAAACTTAATACTCACGTGTATACAAATACATAAATGTACATTATTTGTAATGGAATATAGCACTTCCAGTAACTTGTATTTATACGGGAGAGTCTATTGAAAACAAAACAAACAATGCTAATGAGTGTTGTCTGTCAAATCGTGACGTGAAGACGCCTCGTGAAGCAGGAACTCAATACTAGTTTCATAATCATTTATCTGAAGCATAATGACTACTTTAGATTGATTTTGATATTGATTGGTTACTTCCGCATTGTTCCCTTCATGTACTTTATCTATATTGATTCTCGCTCTCATAACTGATTTTTTTAGTTTATTAATTTTTTTCATATACTTATGTTGTTTAGTATTATTGTATCATTCTTAATGTCTATTAATTATTATCTATTCCGTTTATATATTTTCTAATCGTATATTATTTTGTAACATACGTTTTTTATTTTATTTACGTTCCTTTTTCCACAAATTTTGCTCCTACTACTAATTTAATCGATTGATTTAACAAAGTTAACCGTAATCAATTTAGATAACATTAAGCTGTTTATCATTTTTCTTTTCGAAATCACTAGCTCTGTTGGTTTGAAGAACATTGATGCTTCACTGGGTTTGATGATAATCGTATAAGACATTCAGCTGAAATGGCGATCAGCACAAAGGTGTCAAACTTGACGAACCTTGGTTTGTAATTACGCTTGCCGTGCATGCCTTCCCGCGAATGAATCTAACTGACTATCCATATGAATTGAATTTACTTCATATGACAATTTCGCTAATTTCAATTAGTCCAAATAAAGAGATCAAAAAGATAATACGTGCTATAGAAAAAGCGATAGATTACGTTCGTTTTAATTGGATACAGATCCAGCATTTAAAATACACCTTAATCGATTAAAAAAGAACGTGAGATCGAAGGTCAAGAACACCAGGTATGTTAACGATTAGCTACTCCGAATAGAAACCGGAAAATAAGTCAAGATTAGGAGTCATTATGGCAGTTAGACTTAATTCGCAATATGGCGACATACGCAGTCGACACCTAACCTATAAGGTTGCCCATCTACCAACAATTAAGCATCACGTTACTGTTCGATTATTCGAGTATTTTATATATCCTGTTACTTGCTCGTAATTGAGGTAATTGTACATTACACAACATATATTTTTGATAAAGATTTATAGATGTTAAACTTTTGAAAATATACTTATCTGATTTTATTGTCAACATTTACTGCCCAAAAATGCTTCATAATTTGTTTAAGGATAAAATAACAATTGCCCTTAACGTAAATTAACTTTATGATCCTAACTAATATTCTGAATGCGGTTATGAATTTGTTCGTTACGCTTTTACATTCTAACTACTCCACCAATTGCCATAAGCATGAAGATTGTCAGGAGTAATCAGACGGACATAGGGTACATTTCATTAGAAATATATGTATTGTTCCTAAAGAATGGGTTAAATTGACATTAACGCGAAGGAATTTGCAAGCAATAGCTAGTCAATTTTAAATTTGTTTCTCATACATTTGTCATCGTAAGACTACAGCCGCGGTTGCTTCATCCAATATATACTTTCGGATCTAATTTCGGGTTTTGCTTTTCAAGCTCGGACAGTAATTGTTGAAGTGGAAACTTCTTCAGGTGCATTGAGCGATTTTGGTAGGGGAACAACTTTTGGGTTCGCGTCATCGATGACCTCGACACGCTCGTGACGTATTGCGCTCATGTCAAATTAGGATGCGTAGTATAGCCCTGTGTACAAAGTAATATTGATATTTTACATTGAGCTTGTGTAGCCCACCATATGTTTAATTAATTACTAAACTATATAAAAATGTACATAATTATTGCTCGGAGTACCAGTAAATACGAATACTAATGTCAATAATTTAAATATACAAAATTATGAAATTTAAATAATTCAGAATATAATTTATTTACTAAATCAAATAAAAAGAACTTAGTTATAACATTGTTTTCACTTTCGAAGGCAGCCCTTACGACTGCCTCGGTTTTTTTAGATCATTTTGTATATATTATCCACGTTAAATTACCTTCAAAAATATGTTGTTAATAAATTAACAACTGTTGCTATTCGTTTAATAAGTTATTTTACAAATTGCAACCGTAATCGGGTTCATGTTTCTTAATTAATCTGTTCATCTGTTGGTCCGTCAGTCTTCCATCGTGTTGCTAATGTACCCCACAACGTACCACGCTTATAAATCTTAAATATAAATTAAGTAATGATAACTAAAATTACGTATGATTTATGTTTATATCATAATAGTAACAAAATATTACTAATTACTATAAACACATAATCAGGACAATTTTACTTTTAATCAACTTAATCTCCTGTAACTTAAATATTAAGTTACGTAAAATAATCATCCTTGCTTCAACGTATCTATTTCTTGAAATATTATGGTTACAATATTCATTTATCATACACTAGCTGATGCTCATGACTTCGTACTCGTTAAAATGGTAGTTGTTCTTTCATACGATATTTATCTCGGTTCACGGTAGGTTTTCTTTTACTATTTAGCTATTATGAAAAGGTGTAATAATATGTAACCTAAACAATATGTTCAAAAGTCTCGTGAAAATCGTTTAAATTTTTTTAGTGGACCTAAACCCGGACAAAAATTTCCAAAATGAATAAGAAAAAAACCCTATGACAGGTCGAAAATGAATTTGGTGTTTCTCAAAATATTCTTCCTTATCTTCAATACACTTTTTATGCGAATAAGACTATTTAGGCAACTCCTCGGTATTAACCTCGGAAATATGCTTTACGTATCTTCAACAGCCTCTTCTCGTGTTGAAAATCATTGATCACCTAAATAATACTTGATTTTTATAAAAACAGGAAGAAGTCGCCTAATGCCAGATCCGGGACTCTATGCAGGATGACTAATAAAATCAACGTTTTTCGCTTTTAAAAATTCATTTCTGTGTCTGGTCGTGTAAAGCTAGCATTGTCATGATGCAAAATGATTAACGGATTAAAATCATATAAACTTAGATGCGCAATATTGAAAATAGCGCCATGTATATATAAACAAGTGACAAAATAATATAACAAACTGCATTTTAAAATCAATGAGTTCCATATGTTATAATTCTAGTCTATCCCTTAACTTAAAACGTCAACATAATGACTTGAGTAGCGTAATAATTTAGTTAGAGTTTCAACTAAACAACATAATAATAAACTAGGAATAGTAAGAACTAAGTGAGACGTTCAATTCAAAACTGTACTCATTCGCTAATTGTCTAAACGACATTTATGAACTCCGAATAGACATAATTACCGATATGAAGGTTTTTGTCAGATTATCAACTATCAAATTGAGTTCTTGACATTTCAGTAGTAATATTCAAGCTCATTACTTATTACAATATATCGCCTGTTCGTCACGCTATGACATTAAGTAACGTCGGTAAGGAGCATGTTGGTGGTAATAAAAATTACTGAGTAAAAATCTCGTTTTCATAAAGGAATTACACGCAGAGGATTGCATTTATAGGCTGCTTAATTACCGATAAAATCAACAAGAATAACTATAGCTATCAATTAACTTTATATTATCCGAATCGTTGCCCGTAACCATTTAAGGATAATTCACATAATTTTTTTTAAATATAGTTAAAATTAACTTTTTTTTATATATCATAGGAGGCAAACGAACAGGTTGGTCACCTTGTGTTAAGTGATCACCACCGTCCATAGACACCAGCAACACTATAGGAGTCGCAAGTGCGTTGCCAGCCTGTGTTGGTTGGGGAGGGGGATAGGGAAGGGAATGAGAGAGAAGGGAGTAGGGGAGGTTGTCCTCCGGCGCTCTCACTGACCGAACGAAACGCAACAATGCAAGCACTGTTACTTCACGTCGGTTTTCTGTGAGGGGGTGGTACTACCCCGGGCGACCTGACCCATTCATGCTGAAAGCAGTAATAGCTTCAGCGTGGCTCTACCACCCATAAAACTATTTCCCATGAACTATTTCTTTAATTAAATAACATCAACAATAAATAGTTGAAAATAAAGTCGCTATATGCATTTATATGCGTTTGTGCTTAATTCTTCTAAACCATGAAACCAATTTTGATACGGTTATCAGTATCATTTAGAGAATTTCTTCCAAAATGTTTATATGTATAATACATGCATAACATATTTATATACACTGAAGAAAAGTCGATGTATTGTAATCATATTATAAAAATATATTTCCCTCCCCCCCCCCTCCCCCCCCCCTCCCCCCCCCCCACCCTTCCCCCCCCCCCCCCCCCCCCTCCCCCCCCCCCCCCCCCCCCCCCCCCCCCCCCCCCCCCTTCAAGCGATTGTATTACCAACGTGAACTAAACCTTACAATATGGTTTCAAATAATTGACTACGGAATTATATATAAAAAAGACTACAGAAAAACCCCTAACGTTATAGCCCTGTCACCTGATTTTATTATTGAAATATTATTCCCTAATCTAATTTGACCGGTATAGTATTCATCCTTGTCCAATTAAATAATTTGTTATTTACATTGATTTTTAAATCAAAATTGCTCTTTTCAATAGATTACTTTAATTCATGTCATAAAAAAGTCACAGATTTAAACCTCCGGAAAAAAAAAGGAAAATGTTTGTGTGGAAAGATTTAGAAAGCTTCTTTAACTGCGCTGAGCTGTAAATGCCGACCAAAAAATGCACCAGATCGCTTACCCTTCATTGTTTTATATATGTCCTTAGTAGTATAAATGTGAATCTAAGTTTATTTCTTTGTTACACTCACACCTCAACTACTTAACCGATCACCATACAATTCTACATACACGTTGTGAGGGGTATAAAAAAGACGTATGAGACTTTTCATTCAGAAAAATGTACTCTTCCCGAACGATAGATTAATTAGAGCAAAGCCGCGAGCAAAAGCTACTCAAGAATAATTCCCATAAATCATTTAAAAAATGCGGTAAACTACTTTTTTAACATAACAATTTGAATTGTATTTGATATTATCGTAGTGTACAAATACTATTAGTTGATCGAAGAAATACTATAGTCGGCAGATAAAATCTTTTTGGATATAAAAATTCTTACCTCTTGTAAACTTTTTACATGCTCGCCATTATATTTTTAATTGTAGGCTTCGAAGATATAAAACATGCATTTTATTATCATTAAAGCGACAGTTTTGTATCGTAGAAGACATGCCGATTACAAATCGTCTACTGATGAACGTTTTACCAATGATATGGAAATGTACTGCCTTGTTAATTTTTTTATTTATTTTAGTAACTATTATGTATTTATTCCTAATTTATTATTAGAAAATATGAATAAAGGACACTGATACTACTTTATTTATTTTTTTATATCATAGGAGGCAAGCGAGCAGTTGGGTCACCTCATGTTAAGTGATCACCACCGTCCATAGACACTTGTAACACCAGAAGAGTCGTAAATGCGTTTGCTATCCTGTGTTTAGGGGAGGGGGAGTGGGGAAGGGGAGGTGGGTTATCCGGCGCTCTCACTGACCGAACTAAATACAACGATGCAAGCACCGTTACTTCACGTCGGTTTTCTGCGAGAGGGTGGTACTACCCCGGGCGAGCCGACCCATTCATGCTGAAACCAGTAATAGCTTCAGCGTGGCTCTACGACCTTTTACCGCCGTATCACCGCCGTCCATAGACACTAGCAACACCAGGGGAGTCGTAAGTACGTTGCCAGCCTATGTTTGGAGGGAAGGGGAGGTGGGCCTTCCAGCGCTTTATATGGAGAGGGTTTGAAAATGAACTCGAATATCCTGATGGAAACATAACGTCCTAATAATACAACTTTAAGTTAAATCTGTCAACATTTATTCATCATTTACGAGTACTATCCATTTCAAATGAGAAGATAATCGCATTCGCGTGAACTTCTCTCAATACTCTTATTAATTATACTACTAGCAACAAAAACTTAAGAAACATTGTAGACTTTGGTATAAGTTTTGTTTATAATCCTTTGTATTTCATAAATTTATGTCCTGGCAAGTGTCTTACAGCGTAATCCGCATATTTTATTGTTTTCCGATCATATAGTTTTTATTCAAATTGCAAACTGAAATGCCAAACAAAATGGCGGTGGGGCAGTTATCTTCTAATCTGAAACCCATAGTATATTCCGGCATTCATATAACAGTACTAAATATAGGTTTAATATATTCCTATCTTCAACCGCTTCGTTACGTAATATCGGAAAAACAATTTCCATATACGTGATAATTAACATAATTGATCGTTCACTAAATGTTTTTTTTAAATATACTGTAAATGGTTACTTGAACATTTTTATTGGTTCTATTGGTCTTAGCGTGATGATATACAACCTTCCTCGATAAATGAGCTATTCAACACTGAATTTTTGAAATCTTTTTGTTCCTGAGATTAGCGCGTTCAACCAAACAAACAAACCCGCCAGTTTTATAATTATATTTTTTTTTTTTTTGTGTGTGTTTTTGTTTAACCCCCCCCCTACCACCCGGCCCGTTTTTTTTTAATTTTTTTTTGCTTTTTTGAGTGGTTCCGAGAATGGTTTAGATTCACAATTGGACCCGGTAGGTGGCGCTGCGGTTGACTTTTGGGATTTCTATTTTTTATTATCAAGGCAGGACAACGTCCGCCGGGACCGCTAGTATTAGTATAGATTACTATTGTTCTTTCTTACTTACCTCAAGCCGTCATTCAAATTAGAATAACTTTTGATAGAGTGAACCGATTTTAATGAAACAGACACTAAGTTATTCTCGAGGATATGCTTTATGATAAGTTAACATTCTTACATTACACGCACATTCTTATTATATGTATAGAAGAAGATTATTCTGGGCTGACAGCGTGTCATAACTATTCTTTGATAACATTTTCTACTTCTACATATTCCGTTGTATCTAATTTTCAGAAACAAAAACTGAATGGTTAATAATAAATAATTAACAAGCTTTTGTTCGCGGCTTCATTCGTGATAATATGGAATTGACCTATTCTTGAGGAAAAGTACAATTTTTTTCCGGATAACGTATCCGGATAACAATAATAAGGTGTACCCTATTCTCCGGATTATACGCTATAGGGGTACCCTATGTTCTTTTCTGTACGTATTATCCAAAATTACATTATAATCGGTTGAGTAATTAAGGCTTCCAAGCGTAACAAACAAACACTTTCGCATTTATAATATACGTTAAATTTTAAACACTACTATGCATATGAATTCAATCCGTAAATAACTACAGTGTACGCACAAAGTCACCCGGATCCCCACCTTACAAGATCATTGGAAGAACTCGCTAATTGGTTACTAGTATTGCAGGTTTAAATAAGATATAACATGACTTTTTTCTGCATTCCCATTTATTCTTCACTTTATATTTTAACGTCTCCAATCGATTGAGATAATTATTTAAATGGATTTAAAACACGCAAACGCATGTCCATAGTGCTTGTAGAGCGGATAATATAAAAGTAGGGTTTATTTTTAAAAGGCAAGATGTTTACATGATTTTATATGGAGCATTTAATTATTCACACGATATTTCTTTACACACAATATTTATATAGCAATAAAATGCGTATATTAAAAACGAAATACATTTTCTGTTTATTCTTCTTCACCCATATCACGTAAATATAGTTTCCTTGTAATAGAAACGCAAAAATTCCAAGAGGTTATCGATAGATTATGTCACAATTTAAGGGTGGGGACGAGAAAGAGTGACATATGGCAAGAGGAAATGTTACCATAAGGTCTTGTCGTGACGTGTATCGATTTACACTATTAAAACTTTCAGTTTCAACTGTTTTTTTTTTTTAGGTCGGGATTACCAAAAAAACCCCCCCGACCCCCCCTCCCCCCCCCCCCCCCCCCCCCCCCCTCCCCCCCTCTATTCTTCTTTCCTTAGCCCCTATTATAGGAAGGAGGGAACCCGCCGGGAGATTGTTCCATAGCTTCCTCGGCGGATAAGAAGTTGCGAACTTTTTATTTCTTCCCCAAATAGGATTTACCGTAAAACTATCCTCCGAACCCCCCCCCCTGTTCGGGTATGAAAAGGAGAGGAAGGGATTAAATTAAATTCTCTTCAAACCCCCCCCATATACAGACGGTAGAACCCCCTCAGTGAGGCAATTTCTCTCGTTACTGAAGCGCTCCATAAATTTTGTAATTTCTGAATCATTAACAATGCGGACAGCCCCTCTCTCAACCTTCCAGAGTATCTATTAGGTATTTGGCGGAACCGTCCCAGAGGTGCGAACAAAATCTAAAATGTTTGTCAATTCTATATTTTTTTTCTCGAACTTACTACGCTATTGACCTGGCAAGATCTTTACAGCTTCACCGGACTACATCAATGCTATAAAAACATTAAAATATACAATAATCATTGTATATGCTGGTTTAATTTAATGATTTAAAATTTTTAAATTGATAAATATGTGACGTGAAAAAATCATGTAACGTAACGTAATTAATGCCGTATAATATAAAAGTTTATAAGGAGAATAATTAGTACAGGTTTTAGCGATGCATTTTCAGCTTTAAAATCTAGTCTGGTAGGTACTAGAAATGATCTTACTACCACGCCACGGTTTCATCACATTGGTTTTAGTTAGAACTTTGAGAGAGAGATTGGTTAGAACTTTGGAGGATTTGAACCCACATATAATTAATTACAAACTTAGGAAGATGTACTAAAGAAGAAAATGAGACCTTATCTTCCTTTCATAGCACGACTATGTAATGAAATAAAATGATAACTGAACGTCAATCTGTCAACATTAATTTAAAATCTTCGTACGGTCTTCTTTCTCACTCACTTTTTTATGGAGATTTGTTATTCCAAATATTTCCCGTAAGATTTCTCAAAAATTTTCTTTCATATATATCTTGTCCTGAACATTACACACTCAACAAAAACAATTCAAACAGGTGAAGCCGATATGAAGAGATACGCTTACATATATTCGGTAATTCATTTTTATGTATATATATATATATATTAATTATAATAGACATTTATTTATGTCGACAGTCCTTAATAACGTATTTTACACTTATTATAACAATTCTGACATCAAAATTCATTTGTCAAAATTGAGTAACCTAATGACTGATAATTTTTGAATATCGTTGTAATATTAACATTATTATTAACTAAAGACTCTAAAGAATGACCTCAAATCTCTAACGAGGTCGATAGCAATCGGCCCAGACTTCGCTACTTATATTCTGTAAGATCCCAAAAACCGATAGGCGCCTAGTATAGATTTTGAAGTTAGGTAATCTAGAGAACTAGGAAAGGAGGTCAAGTGTTGGTGTAAACCTAATAATCTATACTAATATTAAAAAAAACGTAAAGTTTGTGAGTTTGTGACGTAGTAGGGAGTAATCTCAGGAACTACTGGTTCGATTTGAGTGTTTATAGCTTTCTTAGCTTTCAGTGTTATATAGCTCATTTATCGAGGAAGGTTACAGGTTATATATCATCACGCTAATACCAATAGGAGCTAAGCACCAATGAAGAATGTGTCAAAATCGGGGTTTTTTTCCTCTTCCGCTGCGTGTTAGCGTTATCACAAAGTAACTATTCCACGCGTACGAAGTCGCGAGCAGAGGCTAGTAGTGTAATAAAATGATTACGTAATATATGAAATTGAAAACATCTTACTAAGTCTGAAGCAATGATGACTTATTGGTAACACCGGATATCGTCTCTTCTTACCTAAATTTGTTCAGCGGTTTTGACCACTAATCCGGATAAACAACAACCACTTCAATTTCATTACATAGTATAAAACAAAGTCCCCTACCGCGTCTGTGGGTCTGTCTGTCTGTCTATCTGTCTGTCTGTTCGCGATAAACTCAAAAACTACTAAACGGATCTTTATGCGGTTTTCACCAGTAGATAAAATGATTAACGAGGAACGTTTTGGTGTATAATTTGGCCAGGATTTTTTATAATCAGGGCGGGACAACGTCTGCCGGGCCCGCTAGTTATTCATATATATATATAGATTAGTTTAATCAAATTCATCTTCAAGCGGTAATCCTGGTAAAAATTAGTATATCAGAATATGTACGTCCGCCCACGTATACATTGTTCTTCAATCGTATTCCATCACAGGAATACCAGACTACGATTACGATAAATATAATTAATTATAAGATATTTAAATTTAATGAACAATTCACATGAAAGGTTAAGTAAATAAACACGACGCCGGCAGGTGCTAGGAATGTTAATAAGTAATCTTAAAGGGACAGGTTTGGAACTATGAATTTTTATACTGATTAAATGAGACTTATTATTTGGTAGTAAGCGCCGAAATGTACTCCGATAGAAGCTTTAGTATACAACCTATCTCATCCTTTATTTGATTCCCGTAATAATTTCTTTCGAAAGATTATTTATTTATTATTTAATTATTTTTAATTATATATACGTCCATTTAACGTTGGACCGCAATCTCAACTTTTTTTTAATGTTCAACAGGTACAGCTTGGCCACAATCTCACATGGTGGTAAGTCACGATGAGGCCGACGATGTATCACACTTATTGAAGACTTCCAAGTTATAAGATGACGGGAAGACAGACGCCGGGAGTGAATTCTACTCCTTAGCCGTTAGTATAATAAATGTGGAAGCAGATCGCTTCGTACGAATTACGGGAGTATCAACCACGTAAGGATGGAAACCCTCACGGTGTCTAGTTGTCCTCTCATGGAATGGGGACGGTGCAATTATATTATGTAATTCCTGTGCAAGCTCTCCTAAGTGTAACCTATAAAACACTGAAAGACAAGCCAGTTTTCGTCGATGCTCTAAACCGAGCGTTCTTGTCTCCCACAGGGGTTCGTCACCGACACGCCGACGAGCACGACGTTCAATGGGGTCAAGAGCTGCCAGCTGATAATTGACTGATCCATCTCATAAGTGACAGCAATGTACTACACATGAGCGTACTTGAGCTAATGTTAAATAATTGTAGCCATACTGAAGCTTCTTCTGGTTTCGACATGAATTGGTTGGCTCGCCCGGGGTAGTACCACCCTCACAGAAAACCAACGTGAACTAACAGTGATTGCATTGTTGCGTTTCGTTCAGACAGTGAAAGCGATGGAGGTCCACCTCACCTCCCCTCTCCTCCCTTCCCCCTCCTTCCCCAAACACAGGCTGGCAACGCACTTGCGACTCCCCTGGTGTTTGCAAGTGTCTATGGACGGCGGTGATCACTTAACATCTAGTGACCCACCTGTTCGTTTGCCTCCTATGATATAAAAAAAAACAGTATAGTCTAAAATGGTAAACATCGAAGACGCTGCGTTACAGTTACAAAATTGTTATTTGTTGTATGTTACAATTGCACTGAATTTGAATTGAAATTAACAAACCAAGACATGATTTTACGGTTACTAAAATCGTTAATCGCGTCGACGATCGACGTTTATTGTCAGAACACTCTGTATAAAACATGAAAGTATACGGGTTCAAAACTGCAAAATTATAGCGAGCCTTCAATCAAAATTCAGTTTGATTCTTCATACAAATATTCTTATATATACAGACAACACTAGGAGATAAAAGCCAGATATAAATTTTTTATAACATAAATAATTTCCGATATAATATATACTAATTAACAAAATGGAAAATTGAATATAAAATGTTGATCATAGATTTGGGAATGTGTGCTTAATTAGACTTCTTTATTACCCTCTGGGCTCATGCGACGATTTATTTTACACCTTGTATAAGCGACTATGTTGAAACAGATCTAATATCACGTAGCGGTTATGAAAGTGTCAGAATGTAGTATAATATATATTATACGGGAGTGTTATTAATTTAATGAAGCTAAGATGCGCGTTTAAATGTTCCATTTATTTCACTTTCCGTTTCATGTTTACGATGGAAGTGTTTTATGTAGTAATAGCTCTGATGTGAAAGTTTAATACCGTTTTACTGTATTTATAGGAAACCGTATGGTAAATCAGTATGATGCGTTTACTTTTAGATTCTAATTTTACTGTTATATTATTATTATACTGATATTTGATAGACTGTAAGAAAATATTGTCGTGAAAGTATTGCATCCAAGAACGATCACAGAGGCATATGGTACAAAACCATGTAACTACATTTGTTTGATTTGATTTGCTTTGATATAATCAAAATCGATCAATCTGTATTCACTGTTACGAACTTTCGATAGAATCTTTTTTTTTTAAACAGGGGGAAATCCTACATGGGATATCCTCACACTGTCCGGAGACAGCGTGAGGAGAACGACCGATATTTTATATATGTTAAGATCTGATTTTTATTTAACGGTTAACAGCTGTACTCTCGCGTGAAAGTTTTTTTTTCGCCCTGACTACGCTATTTAGCTATCAAGGTCTTAACAGCTTCACCGGATTACGGCGCGTGCAACAAAAAGACTCAACTAATACAGAAATCGGAGAAAAATCTAAAAATGTGTAACTTGCAAGCTTTTGCAAAGTACTTACTACTTTTAACTGAGGTATAATTTGCAAACAGTAGCTCATTGGCACACAAGATCTTATTATGTGTCGTTTTTTTTGTTTCTCAGTGTATATACCACTCAGATGTCGCTCTTTGACTTGCAGTATATTATAAATTCAAAGAAAGTGAAAAACAAAAATATATTATAACTTATGGCATAATTTAATGTAACATATTTAACTTAATGTATTACGTAACTACGTTTCGGAGAAAGTATTTGTAAAAGCCAAGACATCATAATAATGCAGGCATATATAAGATACTTGTAACCGCTACGCTCTCACTAATTCTAATATAAAGTATTACATAAGTTTAAAAAAAACCTTTCTGGGATATAATGTAATTTACTACATATTATTGAAATATTTTTTACAAAGAGATCCGTATTGCCAGGAAATTGCATTCTACAAATAATATTCTGGAATGATATAGGGAAGAAGAAAGTCTTATCAGAAGAGAGAAGAGGAATAATAGAAATATTCTTTTTAATCTGAAGTTAATGAACTTCAATTACTAACTTCCATGAACACAAATAGTACCTACCTCTTTACAACATTGATGTAACTACATAACTTAATGGCACGCAATAATGAGTTAACATTATTTTTTTAATAAAGCATTAGTGAACTTAATATCCTTAACAAAAAAAATCGTCTAGTATCTACCTGTAGGTTTGAAATTGGATTCAACGTAAATTATTAGGAATTGCTTTGTTTTTTAACCCTTTTAAGATTAGTTATTTACATGTCACATACGGCAACAAACGTACGGACTTCAATTCACTATAAGAAGCCGTATCACTACAAGTTTAGTTGGTCTAAGCGGTTATCATATCTTGAATTCTTTGATTATGTACGTTACTATAGTCACTGCACGAAGGAACTTAGTTTTTTTATTTTGTTACGACAGGGTGGCGTTATTGTACCTAAATTTAGAGCCCAGTGTGGTCGGTAAAAACAACGTCGAACACCGAAACATCCATCGGCAATCATCGTTGTCTATAGAATGTCTGATGCCGAAAAGCGACAAACTAAAAGAGAACTTATATCGCACTAGCTTTTGCTCCCGGTTTCACTCCCGGTAATGTAGATATTTAACTTATCCCTCGGGATATAATGTTTTTTTTTTCGGGAAGAAATGTAGTATACCTCGTGTCCTTTTATGTATCACTGACAACATGGATGCAAAAAAAATGCTTGGTTGAGTAGCTACGGCGAGAAAACGTAACAAATATTAGTAAGGATCAGGATGATAAATTGAAGATTACTATAGACATCACATAAAAGATTACGTGTATTTCAAAACATTAATAAAATATCTTTTAAGTTTAAATCAATACTGATTATCCCTTCTTTGTTAAAAGAATTCACGAAAACCATAAATAAGTTTTGTAGGTGATAGATCCGTGCTGAATATATTACTGGTTTCAGCATGAATGGGTCGGCTCGCCCGGGGTACTACCACCCGACCCACAGAAACGCCGACGTGAAGTAACAGTGCTTGTATTCCCTCCCCTCTCCTCTTCTCCTCCCCCATTTGCCCCCAAACACAGGCTGGCAATGCACTTGCGACTGCCCTGGTGTTGCTAGTGTCTATGGATGGTGGTGATCACTTAACATCAGTTGACGCACCTATTCGTTTGTATCCTTCGACATAAAAAAATATATATAAAAAAATCAGTCCCTTAAACTAGTTCCCCTCCTTAAGTTTTTTAACGGCATGTCATTATAAAATAGCCTGATATATTAGAAGTAACTAACGATATAATTTTCCGCATTTCCTACTGAAGATCAAAAACGTAAAGCGATCTTTTTAACTCGGCGGAATCTCTACAAAATTGTAGTGAGTTTTCAATAATGGAAACAATTTTAACGATACGTAAACATTCTAATTTATGATTTACAACAGAAACTCGTGCTGCGGGATTTATAAGTGTGACCGCCGCCGTTTGTGTCAAATAAATTTTAATTAAATCCAACACGACGGCCTAAGATGACCACGTTTGCTACCAGAATAAATAATTGACAAGCCTTTGATGAATTGCTTTAGCCATCTTGTTATAATACAACTAGAACCCATCTGTCTTTCAACGGCACGGCGGTGTGGTAAGCTTTAATTTAAATATCTATGAGTGATATATTGGAGTCATTATTAAAATTATTTTAAGTAATTCGTTCCCAATACCTTGATTTAGTTAATGATTTTTCATAATAACTTATTGAAATACATATAATTTATTTGTAATTATTTTGACATACTTTAGATTTAGTGTTATGGTTGATAATGTTACGAAAGGATTTATTGAAAATAATATATTCTATATACCTATACATTTATGTGTATATATTTTGAAAACACAGTTACTTTGAGGTTCAATCACTTCAAAACTACTGGGATTATTATTAGGATTATTTGACCATTCGATGCGGAATTTTTCTTACATAGTTCTAGATTTGACATTTTTTAGATTCGATTAATCCTTAGCTATTTTAGTGTCCAATGAAACGGGTGGGAATCGACTGATTATATATACACGATTTTAATTATAAAATAAATCTCTAACAACTAGGTTTTTTATTAGAATCAATTCATAATCTAAATATATAAAAATCCAGTGTCATCATGTTTGTCCGCGATGAACTCCGAAATTACTCATCCGGTCGTCATGAAAGTTGGCATTTATGTGTATATTTGTCCAACTTAAGAGATAGGAGAATTTATATTTCGATTAATAGCCTCAATATTTTTAATTACAAATTATATCATTGTCAATGTTGATTATTGTTATTAACTGTAAGTTTCATAAGTCTCGAAAAGACGGCGCTTTAAATTAGTCTGTTGATAGAAAACTGTAGGACCGACTGTTATGGGTAGTTCAAAGATGGCGCTATATTATAATTTTGGATTTATTTTTGAGTAACTGAGCCATAACAACACGTGGCCGTGTCAGCTAGTATTTTTATAAATATATCTAATCATTTATTTTAATGTTCCGTGACTAAATCTCTCTGTCTATGGTCTCGAAGTCCTTTCAAGATTATCATTTAACATTAACTTCACAATCAGATATCAGCCACCCACGCGTACGCTTTGATTATAAAATTACATTAAGTTTATTCATAGATTTAGTATTAAGATAGTAACGGATTTAATATACAAATTGTTATAGACACGTTTAACTCTAACAATCTATGTTTAAATAAGCGAAGACAAAACAGTTCAGTATAATTTTCTCCTCTTTTTGACAATCGATTTTTTTTATTTATTGTTTAGTACCTATTAACGAGCTTTAGTGTTGTGAATAAAATAAAATACAGTATTTTTTTTAATCATCTACGAGTTGAAGCTCTCTTATGTCTTTGTTAGACATATTTCACTTTACTTATGTCTACAATGGTTGTACAATAGTCAATAAAAAATACCACTTATTATGGTCGTATTACGACCACTAGAATATCACTACTTAATATGTATTTGCTAAATAGTAATTACGCCAAAATGTCCGACAAACGGACGATATGAATATAAATATAATAGAAAAAAACACAGGATACAGCTGCGTGAAATTTAAAAGAAGGCAGGGATACATAATTAAATTAGCATCTTCGAAAATTAAAAAATGGAAAAGAAACACAGGGGACGTCCTACCGACCGCTGTAGGGCGCCGTCCGCACGACACATACCATCGCGTTTTATACCCATCAAATCGACCGATAATTGAAATGAGTTCCTTGTAAAAAGCAGAAAAACGATTATCCCCATACCTTTTAAGACGTCCGAGATACACAAATGGACTTTGTATTAGAATTTATGTCACTTAAAAGAGATGATATAAAAAAGCGCCGACGGCTTTACACGCAATAAAAATATTGAGAACGATGAGAATGCCTTCCCGGTTGTCAATCGTGGGGTTTAATAATCGTAAAATGTTTTTGATCTACTCAAGCGCTTAGTCCGTGTTCGAGGGCGTGTATCCCCAATACGAGCAAGCGTAGACAGTACGCTTGTAATTGATAGCAGTCCTTTTAGAATGCTACATCGTACAGTCACGTACGGAAGTAATTTGTTTGTACGAAATATACACCGTTTGCAAAGAGATGTGTTATTTGAAGGACCCTACACGGAGAACGGAATATTTATGCGTAACACGTAATTCAGTATTGTTTTTATTGAATCGATTAACTACCTTATATATTCTGTTAAAGAATTGTAGACGTTTACACTGTATATACTGTAATTATTGAAAATGTGTAGAAATAATACATTTTCATAGCTAATAATACACAGTTCTATTTATAACACTATATTAATGTAATATACATTTATTAGGAACTACTGCTCGCGGCTTCGCTCGCTTTAATGTAGATTTGACCTCTACTTCGAAAATAGTAATTTTTTTCTCGATGCAAAGTAACCTTTTCTGCAATCCTGACCACGCGTATGCAAAATTTATGATGGCCGGTTGAATATTCAATGCGTAACAAACAAATAAACACCCTTACTTTCGCATTTATAATATTAGTTAGGATATTTATTATTATTTTCACACAATATTAATCAAATAATTACTAAGCATACTTACAGTAAAACAATTATTACCATTAGTTCAAAGAACAGTAATGTATTAAAAAAAACAAAACAAATACCCGCGGCTCCATGCGCGCTTTTTATATAATAACTAGCGGGCCCGGCAGACGTTGTCCCGCCCTGATTATAAAAAAATCCTGCACAAATTATATACCAAAACGTTCCTCGTGAATCACTTTATCCACTGGTGAAAACCGCATAAAGATCCGTTCAGTAGTTTTTGAGTTTATCGCGAACAGACAGACAGACGCGGTAGGGGACTTTGTTTTATACTATGTAATGATTATTTACAACGAAGGAAAAAAAACACTCTATATTTTCTTAAAATATGTTTGATATGGTTATCAATTTTGGCATAATATTATAAACATCTCGTATACAATATTATGTAAAAACCGATTGATTGTAAATATACTTTATCTATCGTGGGATAATTCTTTCCGTGTATCAGATATCATCGGTAAATTAAAATAATAATTTTTAAACTAAATTAAAATTATGAAATTATTTATGTCCATCTTTGTACCCTATGAATTCAAGAATGGCGCGAGCTTCTCTTGTACAAAATGTAATGAAAATCAGTGCAGCCCTTTTTAGTTGCATCAGGATATATAAATAAACAAACAAAATATTTTTAACGTCACAATCGTGGTCAGTGGTTATTATAAAAAGCCAACAATCAGATCAACAATCATTTCTGGAGAAAGTCATATGAAAGACAGTACTGGTTTATCAAAATAAAGTGTGCAAAACTGAGAAGAGTAATAATAAGAATTGTTGACTATAGTTATAACTCTATAGGAAAATTGTCTTTCAAAGTATTAAGAGCATATGAAATTTATTCCGTATATTAATTAAGAAACGACCTCAATAAGCATAACTCGACGTAAATTTACTTTATTTTTAAAAGTAATTTAAGATGCATAAAAAGATATATTTATGTATTCATCTGTTTTATTCGACTTTCCCTTATTCATTTCAAGTGTTCAAAGACACATTAATAAAAATAAATTCATAAAACATCCGAAGGTAATAATATAAATAAATTAGAGATATAGCTAATGTATACGCTTTTAATATATGTAATTGACATACATATACAGGAGAAAAGAAATTTTAAAGTCTAAATGTACTAAACAAGTGCACATTGAATGTATTAATATAAAATACACGCTGAGAATATTCTGATGGAGCGACACATCAATACGTTGATAGCCATTTTATGAGCACGAGCGGCAATTATATCCGTTGTTTATCTTTATAAAATTTAGTAACGTTCTTACTATCAAATTAGTTAAAATAAGACGCGATAAAAACCTTTCCGACATACACCTACACTAGTAAACTGTATAATCATTATTTTACTCACAATCTGACATAAATACAATAAAAAATAAAATATATGTGTACATATATAAGCACGTGAGAATTTATACCTACTTCTTTTATTTTCTTTGAAAATGAGATATATATATTTTTAAATATTTTAACTATTTCGAATACAGTGACAAATTCAAACGACAGACTTAAATACTGTGAATAAAAGCCTCAATATGAATAACACACACAAAAGTTTTGTTTATGTCATATTTCAAAAGAAACTGTATATAATATATATGCACATTGAAGTTCATACAGATTTATCAAATTTGAAATGAATATTAGTAATATTGAAATACGCACAATATAGATTAAGATCCCAGAGCTGCCAGACACAACTTATTTTGAAATATATGAAACTTTATGTTTTGTGTAGTCTTTTATGTACCTACTTAGAACGCTTGCGCAGTAACGGAGTTTTGTCTGAGGGCAATGTATAGATATCAGGAGAGAAAAGTGACTAAAAATAAGAGCTACTTTACATAATTTAAATGGCCGATTTTTATATATGTATTGTATAATATCATTCTAAAGTAAGATCAAGGTAACCCATTCCACAACAACGACATAGCTTCTAAACGACTCTACAATTGTCGACATTCTGCTGTTCTTTAGGGTATGTGGATGAGCGACCAGCCAAAGCAGATGGTGCGAGTTTGAAACGGCCATGAGAGCACCATATCAAAAAGTTCTTCAGAACACTCTTCGTTATAAATGCGTTATCTAGGTACTGGGAAGGTTTCAGGGCTGCATGTAAGCGACGACTGACTATGAATGGTAGTATTTTTTGGAATTATCTGCTTATATTACTATTATAGGAAGCCTGTAACGTAGCGCAAAAATTACTTTTAAAATCTCGCCTGACAGTTAGCGATTTGCACCACAACTTGATGAAGTTACCATCTCATTGGGCAAGTAAAGCGGATAATATAACCATAAAAGCTGAACACATTTATTAAATTTTATGTTTATAATTAAGCATAATTATGTATGCGCATGCGGATCATTATTCACTAATTTAAACGATTTTAACAACTAATAACGTGTTACCTTAATCGGAAAGTAATTTATTTAAGAAATCCCAAACGCCCCCTTACGATTAAAAAACCTTGTTCACTTAATATTCATAATGTTCATTGGCTTCAGAACGGATATGCACCGGACGATCGATCATTGCTTTTTATTGGGCGAACTATTGTGAGTTGTTTATCAATAAAAATGTAAACATGCGTATACAGAGAAAAAAATACAAAGGACACGGGATCTCGAAATCAATTTATTGATGTATTGAAGAAAATAAAAACATATGTTTGGAAGATATCAGAATAGAGAGTCGTTTCGGCTGTACAAGGTTTTTAAAGGTACATAAAAATTATTGTAGAGTCTCTATCTTGTAGTTCTCAGGAGGAATTTTAGAAATCAAGGTTTTTCACATTAATATAATATTGCCGCTTTATAAAATATGGCTTATTCTATACAATAAAATGTAAACTACTGGACAAATTGTGATACTTTTTTTTACATTGTGGACACTTGATCCTTATCTAAAAAAATATCACGATATCTTCATTAAACATAAATATATTAAAGTACTAGCGGGCCCGGCAGACGTTGTCCTGCCCTAAATATAAAAAAAAACCGTGACAAATTATATACCAAAACGTTCCTCATGAATCACTGTATCCACTGGCGAAAACCGCTTGAAAATCCGTTCAGTAGTTTTTGAGTTTATCGCGAACAAACAGACAGACAGACGCGGTAGGGGACTTTGTTTTATACTATGTAATGATTAAGGAACACCGTTGTTTATAAGCATTTACGCGTTAAGCGACGTATATTATTGTATATGTGTATTACCGCAAGCTGTGTGTTGCTTATCTTTTATCCTCTATACATAAAAGATAATACAAAGGTAATAAACGTCACAGACGAAGTCGCGGGTATGAACTATTCTTAACTAAATTTGTCTCGTTAAAGACTTTTTCCTGTATTAAAATTGTCTCCTTCCAAAGACTTTCTAGCCTTTATTCGCAGTTCTTTTTTATCAGGGTAATACAAAAAAAAACAGCGGCCACGGAAATGTCAGTCCGTCAGTCCACGTCGTCGGTTGATCTCGGAACGCGTACGTCTACGAATCCAGACAGAGCACAACTACAACCTTTTACTACCCGAAGAAAATCTTATAAAAGCATTAAACATTAATGCAATCAAGAGATTTAACGTTGAAGAATAATCGATCTATGAGACTGAAGTCCACCGGTAATAAGACATCAAGCAAGGGTTTATGATGCAAAAATCCTGCCTCCGAGTTAACATTATACCTATTCATTAAAACAATTGAGTCGTGTAAAAAGTTCACCAATCTGGGACACAAGTTAATGACTATAAGCAGAAATTTATCGATACCAAATTGATTGAAAGTTTAAATATATTTTTTTTATAATCGTTTCGTGTCAAAGTCGATGAAACTAGCAGTAAATATTACTTACAATAATAACCAAATTTTTTTAACAACAATTCTTGTTGTAAACTGTTATTTACGTTCTGTTGTTGTATCAGATCACTAATAGTATCGAGTATACAATAATGAAATTTATATTCGTTATTCGTATCGTGAATTTGAGTGTGAGAAAACAGATCTCCCTTTCGCACTTATTAGTTGTTGCATAATGCGTGCTTTAATGCAAAACACCGGTTCGACTATTGTCAATAAACGACAAGGGATATTTAGCATAAGAATAATATTATCACATATAAAGTAAGGTCTTCTGCCACGTCTGTCTGTCTGTCTGTTCACGATAAACTAAAAAACCACTAAACGGATTCTCATGCGGTTTTCACTAGTAGATAAAGTGATTCACGAGGAAGGTTTAGGTATATAATTTGTCCAGTTTATTTTAATTATCAAGGTGGGACAACGTCCGGCGCGCCCGCTTATGTTCAATATTTTGTTATGTACTAAGTAAGATACATTACGTTGATATTATTGTCATAATGAACACCTGTATTAGTTGTAACAACATTATTATCTTACTTGTTACAATAAAATTACTATCTGCAATGATTTTGTCAAATATTTGTAATGGTTTCACAAAACACGCTAGCACCCGTCGCTTACTCCACAACGTTACACTCCAAACCCACAATTACGCATATTGGACGATCAAGTCAAAAGCGCCGACATGTAGCTATTATCACGCGTACAACGATTAATTTCAAAACACTTTGCTATTAATATTACAATACTCTTATACGTACAATTTTCCGCTCCTGAACTCGATTCCTGAGGCACAGGTATAATATTGAAGTTCTTTTTATAGTTTACACGTTCACACTTGACCTCAGTCTTTTTTTTTCCCAGATAATTATGATAATATACACGATCGATCGTGATTTCTTATTAGATATAAATAAAATATTCATTTCAAGACTTTCATATAATTTGATTAACGCTGCAAGGTTAAAAAAAATCGACATAGAATGTATATCGATATTTATGAGCGCCGGAGGTCCACCTCCCCTGCCCTTCCCTCCCCTCCGTTTCCCCCAAACACAGGCTGGCAATGCACTTTCGACACCCTTGGTGTTGTTAGTGTATATGGACGGTGGTGATCACTTAACATCAGGTGACCTAAACCTTCGTTTGCCTGTTAGGACATAAAAAAAAATTATATGAGAAATCGATACACAGTGTTATCGATATTTATATAATAACCCTCCCCCCGGTAAAAATAATCCCAACCCCCCCCCCCCCCCCCCCATTTTATTCTACCTTCTCATCCCCCACACACACAAAAAATTTCATCAAAATCGGTCCAGTCGTTTAGGAGGAGTTCAGTCACATACACACGCACACAAGAAATATATATATTAAGATATGATTGCAAAACTAATAAGCTAAAATACAAATCGTAATTCAACAAGGCTTATTCAGAAGAAAAATGTATGGAGTTCACACGCGGTAGAAATAAGTCTTTCACAAAATGATAAAATATTCATATAACAACGAGTATGTATGCTATCCCACTCACCCATTCTACAAATCCTATAGATGTATATACTTTTCTCTTTTTGATGTTACTCTTGCTTTTCATTGAACATCAAACCACAAACGGAGCAAAAAAAAATCATTTCAAAAATATTACACATAAATATTAACCATCTACATATCACTCATATAACCTAAAAAAATGTTTTTAGGTTATAATTAGAGCGTTTCTCTCTGTAATTCAGATACTGTATGACAATTACCATACCTTTGGAAAAAGGTATTCGGCTGGTATAAATGTGGTGATGAACGATGCTTAATTAATATTTATAAATAGGATTAAAAACCAAGCGTAAATAAGATACGATCTAAAATGAAGTTAATGAATAATTCTTAAGTTTGACATATTTTTTTATATCGATTCTGGACACGAACTTCCGTTTTCCGCATATCGGTTAGGTTCTGTTGATATTATTGGTTTTTCGACACATCGTTGCAAGCCTTAACTCGTCGTTGCGAAAACAAACAGAGCAGAGCAGAGCATAATTGTGCCATATATATATATATATATATATACATTTTTTTTATATTATAGGAGGCAAACGAACAGACAGGTCACCCGATGGTAAGTGATCACCGCCGTCCATAGACACTAGCAACACCAGGGGCGTCACAAGTGCGTTGCCGGCCTATGATATGCGCTTTTGTATTTAGAATACGTGTAAGGTTTAAATATTTATATCGATTAAAGAACCAGTGGCACTTGATTACTTATACAAAAAAATAAAATAAATTTTAATAAAAATTAAAGATACGGAGTCGCACTTTTTAGACCATTTTACAAAAAACCTGATTAACATAACGAATTACGCTCATCATTTTAGTTAAAAATCTCCATAGAATAACGGATGAACGAATTTTGTAAAAGGCTAAATTATATTGTGTAATATAATAACATCTAAAATCCTATTCATTTCTGACCCTCTCTTTTTTTACCGAATCTACTTTGAAAAAGATTGATAAAGCAGAATGCATTTTTACCCTCTCTCAAAAATGCTTTTCCCTCTTGTAAACTTTAAAGAGATCCTTTACAATATGTAACAGGATATTAAAATTGGTGTGGTAGTTAAGCTCTTTTATTCTCTATACTGTCTCGGGGTACGATCAGTGGTAACTATATTTTTTGGTCGGCGTTATTTTCATTCTCTAGTTATTTCAAATAATCAATATAGACAATTCTTTGATATTGCAGATTCAAATTTAATCTTTTTTTGGTACTGGCTACGCTATTAGCCTGGTAAAGCCTTTACAACTTCACCGGACTACTGACAAATTTAACAAAAAATTGCTTTGTTCAGTATATAAATTAACAGGTTTGTTTTTTTCTGGACTCACTTCCGGTACAGTTAAAACGATTTAAATAAGCCATTAATAGCAGTTAGACAATTTTTCAAAATATTTTTCTGGCTAAATATCACTACGCTATGAAATAGGGGTTTTTTTTATTTCATAGAATGCAAACGAACAAGCGGGTCACCTGATGTTAAGTGATCACCACCGTCCATAGACACTTGCATCATCAGGAGAGTCGCAAGTGCGTTGCCAGCCTGCCTTTGGGGGGAGGGGAACGGAGAACGGGGAGGGGGAGGGGAGGCGAGTTGGAGGGGGAGAAGTACGGGGTAGGGGGAAGGGAAGTGGGCCTCCGGGGTTCCACAATAATAGTAAATTAACAGAGGTAACTTAAAATCGGTAAAATTATTATATGGACTACGCATTAATATCAAAATCCTAACTAATATTATAAACATGAGTGTGAGTTTGGTTGCTTATTACGCTTTCACACCGTAACTACTAAACCGATCAACACGCAGTGAAACGTGATGATGGCTCAGTAAAAGCGTATCTGAACACTGCATCAATCAACGTAGATTCGAATCCTTGCGAAGGAACCGGAGTTTTCAGTGAGGGAAACCTAGCGACGAAACGATAGCATAGTGTTACAGCTTCTTATACACCCCGCCTGGCTAGCTACCAGCCTCAAGTCGATAATCTGTCTCACTTACAGATGTGCTCCAGCAGCTGCACTAGAAGACTAGTCCCCCTTTAGGCTTAGCGTGTTTAAGTACCATTTTAGACCTCATCGTTATTTGGCGTCAGATGAGATCATGGTCAAATGTTAGCACTTTAAAGTATTCACATTAGAACGAAGACCTGGGCACCAGTTATAAAAAAAAATCTACGCAGTCACACAGACTGTTGATAGAAGTGAACACTGGAAACAATGAAAGAACTGTGTTCTCCTTTGAATTTTTCAATTAATCATAGTGTGAATGACAATATTTAAATTTCAGAATTTGTTTATTGAAATTATTAACATTAGTGTGGTTTTCACATCTATTGACACTCGGAGCAATGATTATATACATTCTTATAAAGTTTATTAATCAATCAAACCTATGATTAGCTGCAAAATATCGATATCAGATATACACAGGCCACTATCCTACGCGTCACTAGTCTGACGCAAGCCGCGCAAGAACAATACGGCTGCTCACGCTTACTAGCATGTCATGACGCGATATATAAATGTATCTATCAACACGCCTGTAGAATTTTTCACTTCAATAGAAATATGGATATTTATTTACTCCGTATGGATATTATGCATAAAATTACAGCTGTCATTAGACGTACATTCTCGCAATTACTGGTCCCCGGTAAAATTAATATTTGGGTTTTAAACGGACTAATTTTGAGATGTTATCACTGGTTTAATATTAGGCTGTATAAGTGAACAGTAGATGTTATCGGGAGTTTTAATTTTAGGGCGCATTCAACATGCCACCGTGAATACCAAAAGGTGTTGGAAACGATCAGTTATTAAAAAAACAGTCGAGACAGTCATAAAGATTGCCAACAGATGTGAAAACTCAAAACAATGGAATATATTTGTTCTTTTGTGAATTTCGAAGTCGATTATAGTCTTAATTGATTTGGTTTTCACATCTATTAGCAATTCGAGCAATAACTATATATATTTTTATACAGTTTAATGATTGATCAAAAATATCATATAAGCTCCATACAAAATATCAATATTACATATACAAAAAGGTCGCTATACTACCCGTCGTTAGTCTGACACAAGTGCAATACATCATGAGCCTGTCGGTGACGCTTCACTAAAATGTCGTGATCATCGGTGACGCGGACGCATTAGTTTTTCACGTAGCAAAAATCGCTCAACTCGGCAAAGAAATGTTCACTTAAAAAACGACAAACATCGGTTTCAAATAAAGAAAATGAGATAGTAAGTTATTGTAAGTATGTATTCGCTTATCTTATCATATTCTTCTATCCATATAATAAGAACGTAAATCTAATGTGTCTGTACTTATTCGATTTTCGTGTAAAAAATTGTTGCATGTGTCTAGGAAAAAGTAATAAAATACATTTCAATCATTTTTAGAAATATCTGTCTGTCTGTCTGTTTCTATGAACACGCATCATTGCTAAAGTACTGGTTTCACAATAAAACTTCACCAAGAAAATCGTAAAACATATCTTTGAGAGTAACTTAGTCTTTGTTTCATTAAAATCGGTCCACTCTATCAAAAGTTATTGTAATTTGAATGACGGCTGGAGTTAAGTACGAGAGAAGAGTAGTAATCTATACTACTATTATAAAGTTGAAGGGTTTGTTTGTTTGGTTGAACGGGCTAATCTCAGGAACTACGGGTCCGATTTGAAAAGATCTTTCAGTGTTAGATAGCTCTTTTATCGAGGAAGGCTTATAGGCCATATATATCATCACACTAAGAGCAATAGGAGCAAAACACTAATGAAGAATGTTTCAAAATCGTTTTTTTTTCTTTTGGAGAGCTTCCGCCGCATGTTACCGTTAGCCCAAAGTAACTATTCCGAAGCTCAGAAGCTAATATATAAATAAAATGCTAGACGTCTGCCGTTGTGTGCGCGTCACTTAAAAACTGCTGGATAGAATTCAATAATTTTTTTTTTACTTTTACTTCTTAATTACTTAATTACTTACGTAATTCAAGCCTAAAAAAGTATCACGATATCTTCCTTTATTATAAAGTTATTTTATAAACAACACGCTTTCAGCGATATATAAAATGGGGCAAGCGGGGTTTGCGCACGCAGTAGAGGGAAAGTAAATAGATAACATTGTTAAAATTACAAAGAATTTTTGTAAGTATATTTTTACTTTCATATTATTATTATGACTTTTCTTCTGTACCTACATAGAATATAGAGTTAAGATAATAAACAAAGCAGACGAAGTCACACGTATCAACATGTGTTAATATAACTAAGTTTATATAATGTGGTATTGAAGGTAGGAAGACCACCTAGTTCGGGTTTCGTATTCAACACAGATGCAGATAGCAGGGTTATGCTAATTAATTTATTTTCACATACAATATACTTTCCTTGTTATCATGTGTACCTTTTGTGACATGCCGAGGTATATTATTTATCAGAAACTAACAGCCCGACTCGGCTTCGCACGGGTATACTGACGATGAAAATGGAATCCAATCTTGATTGACAATATCCTTTGACTTAAATTCCCAGTTAGAATTAAATCTCAAATATCCAACATTTGATAACGAACTTAGATTACATCTTCCTCGTCTTATGTCTTAGCATTAAACTATACAAATGAACTTGTATTTTTTAATCATTATAGATTCGCGACACTAGTTTTACAACAGCTTTTACAACAAAACGCAATCTCATGCATATATAGTACCCATAACAGATATTATAAACGGAGTATCATTAGGTGCCTGTTCACGCGTCCAACTTTTCAATAAAATTCGCTCAATAAATAGCGGTTAATTTAAAACTTAGTGCTGATAATATTGTGCGTAAATAAAATAATTTTAGTGAACGATGTACTAATTGAAGCCACTGCCTTTATTCTATAACCATCATTGATATCCGCAGACTAATGTTTAGTGTAACGACGAATAAGTCCAAAACATATTCCTCTAATACAGTTTTGTGACAATATTCAAAAGGTATAGAGAAAATAAAAACTACGGTATCACAATAGAAAAACTAGTCCAAAAATGTAATTATTCTTCAAAAATGTGCCGAGGTTGTGATTTACAGCAACAATTTTTCATTTGTCACGTCAAAAATGAAAATTATATACAAAAATCAAACAAATACAAAGGCAATGCATCATGGAAATTACATTCGGTCGGTGATACAAAAAATTCAAACAGTCCTTGTCGTAACAAATAAAGCCGCCCACGCACCCCACGGAGTAAAAGTCGCTTTCCAAACGTAATTGTGTAGCATGTCAGGTCAACAAAGACTTGTCTCACTACGCGGCACTTGTATTAACTGAATAAAGAATTATTAAATATTTTCATATCGGCATTTAATTTACAGTAAACACAAATTGAATAGTTTATTGCTTGTAATAATACGTTGAATATATGATATTTATTCAAATAATATAGGTCAAGAGAAGTAAATTTAAACCTTTTGGGATTCAACTACATTTTAATAAAGTTGGTAAAATACTCACAAGCCAAACTTAACTCAATATTATAAATCTGAATGTGAGTTTTAACGTGACAACTTATAAATCGATGAACGCTGGCTGCACGCATGAAAAAGCATGACTCATTGTCACGTTCCGCCTGAACCGAGCGTGCTAACGAGAGCGCGGAACTAGCAATAGAGAGGCGCGATCGGCCTAAGCGTTCGGCTTGTAATTACTCTATACAACTTAAATAAAAAAATATTTGAATTAACAAATGCAAATGAATGTTAATTTATCGAAAAAATTGTAATTTTCAATTAACTGCTTCTTTGTATTATACGAAATAATGATAATTCAGTGGTAATAATTCGATTAAATTCATAAAAGTATGCAATTTTTCATCAATTTTTCCTTATGATGATATCACGTAAAATTATCGTCCGTAAACCGACTTTACAGATAACCAATTTTTTTGTTACATTTTCACGTCTTAAATACTCAACAGATCATCACGAGATTTTACATGCACGTTACCAGGGGTATAGAAAACGGCATAAGGTATCTTTTATCCAAAAAAAAGTACAAATTACGTTAACACGAGGAAAGACGCCGGCAAATGCATTTGTACTTTAGAACAAACGTGAACGCAGGAGAAGGAAAATTATAAATAGCATTCTTACTTATCAGTCGGTTAGTCCTGCTTATCTTAGTATATCATCCAAATAATCTCTTATAGATATTGCTATTTTTATGCAAAGGGAAATGTTACGTATTTAAATAAAGATGTTCATTAGTCGTCTTACAAAGAATTAAAGAATATAAATAGTAGCTACTATTTGATTAAAAGTTTAATGTATTATGTTATATAATACACTCTGCTATGTATATGTTATACACGGTACCCCGTATTGTCTGTGTTTACAGCCCGCACGCATTGTTATTTCGTTCCCGTTTAGCCTACTTTCTTACCTACAATTTGTAAGACAATTCCTACGCTTCTAAGAGCTCTAACGTAATCTCAGACACTTTCTTCAGTTATAGAATACAGAATGCAAAAATGTTTTTGAAGTTTTTTTGGCGCGTTAGGGAAAAATGATGAGAGTAAATTTTTACGATGCGCGTGCACACCGTCACGAAAAACCGACACCCTGAAGTTAGCTATAGTCAACATTTTGTTTCTTTGTATTTGTTGTTTGTATTTCTTTGTATTAAAACTTTCAATGTATTAAATACCTTTTTTCTATTGTTAGTGTCGTTTTTATTACAAACGTAGAATAAGGCGAAAAATAAAATTTTTGAAAAGATTTTTATCTTGTTACGCCAAAGAAGTATAACTTCTAACGCGTGTACATAAGTACACACACACTTTTTTTTTAACTGATTTGTAGTTCTAGATCTTAAGGCAAACAAACGAGCAATGTCTTGAAGTTTATAATATCGGCATAAATTTATGTAATTTACACTATACAACTTGACAAATAACCTCTCTTCTCTCCCGGGTTCATGTGTTATCTTAACATATTTCTAATAATTCAAACGCAAAATCGTGTCACGACACAAGAATTCTCATTAAAATCTTCATTATTAGCAATAAAACACATGTCGCTTAGTATAATCATGTGTAAGACAACTTGTGTAATGAATACTTAAACTTAATTAAACCCACGAGACCACCTATTAGTCGAACAAATCATAATTAAATACATCACTACTGTTTAATTAGAGGTTTATTATACTAACAAAGGCTATGCAATCATTGCCTTGTGGGCTGTGGTTAGACTGTGCGCGGAGAATCAATTGTCATTACTCCTTCAACATTTGAATGAAGATTAGTTTATGTTTAATAGTTTTCTGAGCCAGAATATATTTCTATAGCACGATAGGGTTTTAAATATGTAATCATACTAGCGGTCCCGAAGGACGTTGTCCTGCCTTGCTAATAAAAAAAAATATCTAAAATTCAACCGCAGCGCCACCTACCGGGTGTAATGAATCTAAACCATTCTCGCATGCACTCGAACACGCACATTTTGATCCGCAAAATTGATCCAGTCATTTAGGAGGAGTTCAGTGACATACACACATACAGAAGAAATTTATATATAAAGATAACATGAGTTCTAATATTGCTTAATTTAACTTAGGGTTAAGTAAGTATAAAACTTCTAAAGAAAATATAATAGATGTAAGATTATATATGGATCTGGCTGCTGCAATTAGGGCCAATCCTCTTCTAGGTATGGTGTTTTAGTATCTTACGTCACATGGTTGTTTGAGGTAAGAATATGATTAAATTTAAACAAAAATTTAATAAATTCTATGCGTTTGTTTGAGTTAAATAAGAATTCTAGTAATACATAATTAATCAATTTAAATGAAACTAAGAGTCATCACAAAATGTCTATTATTTTTTTTTTAAAGACTGACTTTAATAGTTGATACTCTCTGTTTAATCTCTATTTAGTGACGATATAAATTCTGCAAAGTTAGTAAACTAAATGAATTATAGACTCGTTAATTACATTGTTGTTTTAATTAACGGGCACAATGACACATACGGCCATTTAATACCAGACCAAATATACCATATTTCATGATAAACAAATACTTGACATACATAATATATTTTTATTTAACAACCAGATATATAACTGATAGTTATGCTCACCACCAAACATACAAAAACTGAATCATGTGTAGCAACCGATCAAGCGACATCTCGACTTAATAGTATGGCTTAGGAGTAGAGATCTAACAATATTTAGATATTACAATTATTGTACACATAAAAGAATAAAATATGAAAATTCGAAGCAGTACCATACGGCCATTAAATCGCTATCAGTCTAAACGCGATGCATAAACGTGTAGGTAGAAATCTATAAGCTGTATTCAAAATGTTAATGTATTTGACAATCAATGTTACCTTACATCTTTTCGATCGCAATCTATGAAGAGGAGTGATAGAAATTTAATATATTATGATACTCACGTAGCTTTGGATTGTTATATATAAATAATTAATTATCTTGTCTAATCACACCATATAAAAAAATCAATAATTAATTATACGAGCGTGGTATCACCGCCATCATAGTGTCGAAATTTACGATTTAACAATTGATCACGGTGATAAAATAAAATGCTTGCTCTTCCCTTTATTTTCATGCAAATGGTGGAATGTCGGCATCTGTCTGTCTTGACACGAATGTTATATCGAAGTGTGGGCAGAGGCACATTGTTTAACGTCACATAAGGCGGTTGCGACACGACAGTCTAGACGTATTGAAAGGCAGACATTTTTTATATCGACTCGCTACTCGTGTTATGGCTATAATAGCTAATTAATCATGTTCGAATGTTTTTGAATTGTTTATCTTTTGTACTTAGGACCCATAAGTAACGCTACTTTGTGTGAATCACATATAAGTTAGTTATAGGTTTCGTAAAACGAATGTTACAGAAGAAGAAATGAGAAATAATTATACTTATCAATGTTATAAATGTAAAAGTAAGTTTGTTTGTTTGTCACGCTTTCAAGTTTTATCTACTAAACCGATCATCAGGAGATTTCGCATATAACTTTCAGGTGTACAAGAAAGAAAATAGCATACCTTTCACCCAGAAAAAAAGTAGTGTTTCCATGAGATACGTCAAAGTAAATTTAAATTTTTAACATTAACACGAATGCATCCGCGGGAAAATACTAGTATATTATAACTTTGCGTGATATATAAACATGTGATACATAGATTTTGAGCAGGCATTTGTACCTACTTTGAAATAATGTTGATTTTATCAAAAGAGTTACTGGTCAAAATCATTAGCAACTGGTGCTGTTGACGTTCTTTTTGGCTTTACTACTATGAAGGATGTTATCAGGAAATACAGCAAAAACACAGAATATGGCGGAAATGCGAATGTAAACATGAATATACATTGTAAATAGTATAGATAATATTAAGAATGAATATATCAGAGATAGTATAAGTAGAATTAACACAAATTATAAACAAGTTGAAGTGTATTAAAGTTAACGTAGTATGGGTACAGAAAAAGGCTAAAAGTTATATACTCAGAAGATTGTTAAGTATGGAGGTTGACGGATACAAGAGTAGAGGGAGCTCGAAGAAGATATAGTGCGAAGAGTAATGTGTGTATAAAAGGTGTTACAGAGAATAACAGAAGAAGAAAACATGTTGTATCAACCCTACTTTAGTGACGTAAGTATATGAAGATGATAATAAATAAAAAATACATATGTACCGTAAATTTACTTATTCTACGCATCATGCGGATTACTTAAACGACATGATGTTTGCGGGAAATACAGAAATGAGGAAATCGCGTGTTCTCATTAGAGGTCGAACTTTTGAAGTGTTTCTAAGAAATGTTCAAATGTTAGTCATTCACGTATTTCTTATCTGATTTTCGTGTAAATTGTATGATGTTCTCATTTATAGAAAATAATTGTTCACGTGAAATTTAGGTTAACTCTTCACGAATTTTAATACTTATGCAAGATTTGGTATCATTCTTTCCTTGGATATATTTTGTAGGTGGTAGAGCCACGCTGAAGCTATTACTGGTTTCAGCATGAATGGGTCGGCTCACCCGGGGTAGTACCACCCTCTCACAGAAAACCGACGTGAAGTAACAGTGCTTGCGTTGTTGCGTTTCATTCGGTCAGTGAGAGCACCGAACCTCCCCTCCCCTTCCCTCCTCCCCCCTCCCACACTTCCCTTCATCCTAACACAGGCTGGCAACGCCATTGCGACTCCCCTGGTGTTGTTAGTGTCTATGGACGGTGGTGACCACTTAACATCAGGTGACCTGTTCGTTTGCCTCCTATGATATAACAAAAAATTATCACATTTCTTATAAGTAAATAACTAATGATTGTAATAACCAAGGAAACTTGTATAAATATTTTTAAATTATAGTATACATTTTCGAGTTAAAAGTACCTTATGTACTTTTCTGTAGGTACCTCTGACAACTGATATTCCAAATTTCACTATGATCGACTGAATAGTTAGGTCTTGAAAGCGTGATAAACAAACAAACTCATCTTTACATTAATAATATCAATTGAGATACTTAAGACTAGTTCGGATTTATTTATCAAGTATGTATACTAAATTGGAGAGAATTTGCATGGAGACAGATATGGTATTATATCACTAGTAATTGCTAAATTCAATTTTGTTTCATTTATATATTCAATATCTCATTTTTATATATAGCATTGAGATTTAGATACTCATGGGGCAAGTTAAGGTACAAATTACATGTGACCCAGAGAGCAAAACGGGTACCTGTGGGGTGTCTCTCCAAGACACGATCTGGCCCAGACCGCAATATAAAATAGGGTGGAATGCAAGAGGCCTACATTCAATATTGAGTGAAAACAGACTGAAGAAT
This sequence comes from Antheraea yamamai, assembly GCA_036509395.1. Lineage (NCBI taxonomy): Eukaryota > Metazoa > Arthropoda > Insecta > Lepidoptera > Saturniidae > Antheraea > Antheraea yamamai. The sequence continues at coordinate 14,118,595 of AP028446.1, forward strand.
AAAATAGTACACATTTAATATATGACAAGTAGAGACCAGAACAGAATACTTTCCTTCGATGATTAAGACGTGGCGAACAAGCAAATTGAACAGAATAACGGTTTAATTACGCATTATCTGTATTACGGTGAACATTATAGAGTACGGAAATCTGTTAATTTCATAAATAATATACTATCGCATCAAATATTTCTATAATAAATCACCCATTTGTACATAGAACACTAAAATATTTAACTTGCAGTTCGCACATAAATGTCACTATTAACATTAAGTAAATAATTATTTGCAGAAATAAACTCATTGTAAACCAATACAATAAATATAGATATCTCAAAATGAATAAATTAATAGCAAACTTTACAATCTACGTACAGTAAATAAAATCAATTTGACCAAACATATGTTCAAATGTTATTACACGAACGCCAAAATGTAATTAGAATAGGGAAGCAAAAACTCAATACGTATGCAAATATAGTTAGCATATTTACATAACAGAAATACTTATTGCGACCGTGTTTCACTTGAATCGTTGACTTTGTAAACGTCTTTGATTAGTTATGCATGATTTAAACAAATCATATTATTAATTAGCCTATTGTGTATAGATTTGGTAAGACATATATTATGTAAAGTGGGCGAAATCAATCGGTCAAGGGAACATTTTGTCCATATCCGTGCAAAATATCGTTCTAAATTTAGCGATAGCAGACAACCAATATAAATGTTTCTTATTTATTTTTATAATAATAGTATATAAGGCAATTTGTAGAAATATGGATATTAAAAACATCGATTTGTTACAAATTCAAGCGTAGTTTTTTAAACGTTGACTTAAAGGGATACTATAACTAGACACAAATGTTAACGTTGTTACCTAGATATAACTATCTATGTAATTAATTTGTTACAATTATTAAGTCACTTCTAAATGCTGGCTGTTTGTAAAGTGTAAAATGTCGAAATATATTGACACAAAATATTTTCGACTGAGTGCCTTCTACGCTCCTCACCAATTGTTGAACTGTCGATGCTTTTCAAACCAACAGCTTTACTTAGTTTAAAAAAATATATACTAAAGTATAAACATTTTTTATTTATTATATTATATTTAATTCAATATTTCTTTGATAGCCAAAAAATTATGCGATAGACGAACAATAAGTTACAATGCTTTTAGCTCTTATTAAAATGTAAACTGTACTTGAATAAATAGCTCATAGAGTTTTTGGCGGGATCTTGGTGTGTCATGTAGTGGATTTTATTTTTTATTCATAATCTCGTGTTACTTGACTCTATATTGTGTAAAATTGGTGGTGTTTTAGGTAATATAGTTTGTTTATTGTGCATAAGTGAAGTGAATGGAAAATAATACCACGGACCATGAATTCTGAAATGCCACAAAAATTCCATGGAAAGTTCTAACAAGAGGGCCAACATCTTGTTAGGTCATTGAAATTATATCAAGAAACTTGTAATATCGATACTCACTTGACAATGGCAGTGATGGTCTACTAGAAGACTGGTTGCCAAAATGAAATGGAAGAAGAACTTGAAATACTATTAACTACTTGACAATGGCATTCATTGAAATTATATCAAGAATCTTGTAATATCGATACTCACTTGACAATGCAGCAATAGTCTACTAGAAGACTGGTTGCCGAAAATGGAATAGAAGAAGAACTTGTAATACTATTAACTACTCGACAATGGCAGTAATAATCTAAAAGATTGGTTGCCAAAAAAAATAAAATTATAAAATAGCTCATAAATACATACACTTTATGTGTATAATAACATCCATTTCGTATTTAGAGATTCACCAAAAAGATATTATAATTACACTCATCGATTATAAATGCTGTCTGTATCCATTACTTGTGTTAATTTTTTAAATGGCTATGTCATTAGTGAATACTCCTCAACATGTAAATTAATCTCGTAATAGCAAATTATCTGTTTAACAGCAAATAATGTGACATTCCAGTCAATTTGACACATTGTCGTGACTTTTTCAACAAACTATATACGTAAATATTTCATATTGTTGCCAAATATTTTACGTACACATTATATTATTAACGTTCAGCTAACGTAAGACCCACTTTTGGCAACAACTTAGTATTATATAATATGTATTTCTTATTGAAGGCGGTTGAACTTCACGCTGTTGGAGATAATGTATATAGATTAACTATTTTTTTTACTATTTTTCCCAAAAAAAAGTGTGTACACTTATGTACACGCGTTAGAAGTTATACTTCTTTGGCGTAACGAGATGAAAATCTTTTCAAAAATTTTATCTCTCGCCTTATTCTACGTTTGTAGAAAAAACGACACTAACAATAGAAAAAAGGTATTTAATACATTGAAAGTTTTAATAGAAAGAAATACAAGCAACAATTACAAAGAAACAAAATGTTGACTATAGCTAACTTCAGGGTGTCGGTTTTTCGTGACGGTGTGCGCGTGCATCGTAACAATTTGCTCTCATCATTTTTCCCTAACGCGCCAAAAGAAGTATAACTTCAAAAAAAAAACAAAAACATATTAATAGCCATGATGTCCATAATCCATTTCAATATGCGATAAAATTGAGATTTAGAATAAATTAATCTTCATATTGTTCTACTTTTGTTCTAAATATAAACATTTATAAACAATGAAACATTAAATTAAGAATCAAGAATCGACCACAAAAAAATGTAACCGCATTTAACTTTATTATTAAATACTGAAATAATAATTACTACTAAAAATAGGTTATAAAACCACGAATTCAATATGATACACATTACTCACCATTCAATCAGTCGGAAGTACGATTCAGAGTACCCTTAAACTATGTGAACGAACTTTATCTACCTTTATCTAGAAGCACTTACTCTAATCTGTCGATGGAAATTTATTTCTTATACCAAAGAACGTCCACGTCACAAACGAAGAAACCCGTTTTAAATCCAGTTAAAATTGTAAAAGTGATAGTTCACATGGACAAATTATAAGATGTATAAAAAAATAACGATAATAAAAAGTGACAATAAGTAGTTATGAAAAATAATACAATTATCATTTTAGAATGCGTGATTTTTCTTGCAGCGTAAAGCATATTGTTAAGAAAATATAAACATTTTTACGACTACATTGTTCAGAACATACTGTATCTTGGAGGGAACAAGAAGCTGTAGATAATGACAATAATAAGTAAGGAGCATTTACTGCTGAAATGTCCAAACGGACAAAGGTAAAACACATACAAACTAGTAATGAAACCGACGTCGTAAATCGAATAGCAAGTAGCCACTCCCGTCGGATGAGACTTTCCGAAGAATTTAACGGAATGTATACAAGACAAGTTTTATGTCCTCTACATTGATGAGCGTGAAGTAGGAAAGGTCGCGGTCTTTTCAAAGTATGTACATACGTAACATGTCATGATTACCTACCCGGTTGTTCATAATGACCATTAACATCGGTAAACTCATTACAATGTAACGAAATTATTCAATTTAAAAGTGATTAAAATTTTAGTGATCATAAAATGAGAATTTAACACAACTTATTCAGTAACACGGTGTATTACATATAGCAAAGGAAAAGAGGCTAAACTACTTTATGATTACTTGAGGGTCTACCAACTTTATGAAATAAATCGAAATGAAAAAAGCGTTATTAGTTCATCGTAAAAAAAGAACAAAACGCACTCACCCTGAGTATAGTAGTATTACGTATAGGTCAGAAAATATAACAGAAATCATAAATAACTATTTCAATTGATAAAACATTTATGTAATAAAACTCTAGTAACTTCCAGTCACACCTTACCACGCTTACAGTTTTACCAGTCTTTCATGTATCCTGGTTAAAAATTACCGACAAATTATCGCTTTGGCGTGGTTGTAGAGTGTACATACTGTTCACACTTATAATTTAAGAGTTCATAGAAACATCAGATGTTAAAGAATACTTACGTGTATACAGTTAGTAGCATCCAGCACTGAAGTCGCGCGCCGGGAAGCCACGTGACGTAGCGACCAGTCAGCGCACAGTCGATCCAAGATGCAATATAAAGCATACCACCGCAGTGGCAGTTCCGGTTGAATACGCACTACTTTTATTCTTCTATTCCACCTATTGGTAACTTATTGGTATTGATCTCTATTTTATTGTTTTGACTAGTTTAGTTTCAGTGTTTTTATAGTGTACTGTTAGGTGAGTTTACGATTACTTTTGAAGTATATGGCCGAATGTATCGAGAAATCTTAATTAATTTTGATTTACTTGTCTAAGCTCCGGCTGTCGCTAGCTGAGTTAAAGCTGCTATCTTTTGGTGAAGAAGATACGGACACTGAGGCTACTCTTCGTAGAGCACACCCCAGCATCTTTAACTTCCTTACGGGTTTAAAAAAGTAGCTATTGAAAGGGCAAATTAATTATGATTCTTGTAATAGATATTCGATCGAAAATGTCGTTTCCATATTGTTCCTGAAACAAAAGAATTGGAGCGTTAAGCGATTTATTGGTTTTAATCGGTAAACATGAAATTTAAATTGGTCGAACGAAATCTGTTTGAAGCCACCCAAAGTCGGTCAAGCCGAGGCTTTTAAAGGTAAAGTCGTAAATAAATCACACCTTCACACAAACCCGGGACCCTTTTGTTTAAATGCTACCAAGATATACAGAAAAAAACATATTTTTCTCGCAAGCTGCACTAAAAAAACCGAACTGACCGAAGATTGTGCAAGATCACAACAGAGAAATCATTAAACAATGCCTCTGCCAGGAATTGAGGTGTTTATTCTGACCGTACCGAGTGATTCTGCAAAAAAAAACGATTCAGGTAAATCGTTGCCGTATTTTTTTCACACAGAATAACTTATTATGCCGGATTTATGTCACTTTTTCTAAAGTCCGAACTAATTATTGTTATCAGTTTTCTGCTTGACCGTAGCGATTTCTATAGATCAATAATGGACCACTAATTCCCATAACACCTTCGGAGTTAAAGCGTCAATCTATTTGACGGGTACTGCCATTGTATGCAATGACAAAGCCACCCGCAATGCCTACTGTTCCTTTAACATTTTTATTATTTGCATTATCCGTCTCATTCAGTATTGTCATTTTTACAGCAAGGTACAGTTGTTACTATCGTTTTGATAACGTTAGTATTGATGTCCAAGCTGCATTACTGAAGTATTACATCACATCCACTATTGGTCTATAAGTATATTGAAAATAATATTTCGAAGGTTCTATTGGGAAGGATGAAAAGTAAAATATCGAATTTAGAACGGTAATCCTGGTGCGGTTCTTATTATTTTAGCCAACAAAGTAGAAAACCATTTACAATAAATCATTTTGAATGCTTTCTCGGTTCCCATGCGTCGAGCGGGCGACGCAAAGGGTGATTTCTGTTTGAGTGTACATAAATAAAGGCAAAGGTCCTGAGTACGGATCCCAGGTACTTTTCGCTTGTAGTTTTACGTGAATATCGGTTTACTAGAATAACCATATCCGACATTAATAGGTTTTTATGTGGGAATATGTGATTTCTGGTTAAATGAATTACATTATTTGATCTTTTTATAAATAAAACAATTTTAAATGTTTGTGGCATAGTATGCCACATATTTAGACGATGGAAGAAATATAAAGTATAAAAATGTTTAATGAATAATTTTCGTTTAAAATAAAAATATTAATACTAGTTGCTCGCTCCGGCTTGGCACGACTGTATTAACGAAGAGAATGACAACAGATTTGCCCTTTATAATACGACCATGTAAAGAAATTGCAATTGAATTTAATTAAAAACTCTCTTTGTGTTTACATACATATTATATAGAGTTAGCACGGCCTAAGTCTTTTTTCACGGAGAGGCTGTTTATGGTATTTATTATACTATAACTCGTCACTGAATAGCGCTCTAATACATTGTTCTACCGATCATCATGAGAATTACTACGTATATGAGGAGAATACTTACATAATAATAACCATATCACTATAAACTAACTGTTTATAACAATAAATAACAGCAACAGAATCGTATGGAGATGCTAGCACTTCTATTATAAATATATATTAGTACTTAAAATTATTATAAAAAATTAAGTGCGAGGTATTATTATAAAAAAAATAACGAAGCCCCAATACTGTAATTAATAAATAACAAAACAGTTGTTGTACAAAAATTACTTATCCCATCTAGTATTAAATGAGACCCGTGTAATTTTACTCTCGATTACGGTGTGTCGACCACACTGCAGAAATGTGGCCGGGTTACAATTGCACACCGAAACTATTGAATGAATACGTGCACCGTGGGTATTCCAATCAGGAGAGTCATTTACTTACGTACTGTACATTCATATGTACCCTGATCTGATCCAACGAAATGAATACAATTAAAACAGAAATTTTGGAATGGTGATTAAAAATTATCCATCACAATTAAATTCGTCTCATCATATAGATTTCCTTAAGTCATGAAATATAATACAAACTCTGGTTAATATGCATCATAATGATCAGTTGCATGTTTCATATAAAACATCATGTTAACATTAAGCAATAAATATTAACGAAAAAAAAACAAGCTTCAATCAAAGAATGACATGTAACCTATTTTTAGAGTATAACTAAGAAAGAGCTTATCCTGTATTTTCATAATTCCGTGTAAAATTATTTTCCATTCCGGCGTCCGACCACATTGAAGAAATGTTGCTGTCATGCAGTGGTTTGACAAACTATTAGAAGAATGTGCGTGTTTTAACTACTATAACAGAATGTGCATTGAATTTATTTATACCCTACTATAATGTACAAAGAGTCTTAAATATTAATATGCTTTATAAATATAATATTCAAATTTTAATAATTTATTAACTTCAGTACTTAAGCTGCCAGTGTATCATATGAAAATCTTTTTTTTTATATCATAGTTTTTAGTAGATTTAAGTGATCACCGCCGTCCATAGACACTAGCAACACTAGGGGAGTCACAAGTGCGTCGTCAGCCTGTGTTTGGGGGGAAGGTGGGGAAGGGGAGGGTTGAGGAGAGGAAAGGTTAGCCTCCGGCGCTCTCACTGACCGAACGAAACGCAACAATGCAAGCACTGTTACTTCACGTCAGTGTTTCTGTGAGAGGGTAGTAGTATGCCGGACGAGCCGACCCATTCATGCTGAAACCAGCAATAGCTCTACCACCTACAAAAATTATAAGTGGTACATGGAGGAAAATCTGCGCTGGAACCAACCAAATTTACAACTGGTTTGGTTAGTTCTTCTTAAGTTTTCCTACTACGTAAAAATAATATTATCAGCATCATCTCGACTTTAAAGAGGAAGAACATTTTCGAAAGCACTTCTTCTCATGAGAAACTGAACTTTCCCCAATACCATGCCTTATCTCTTATTATTATTATTATCTCTTTTATTATCTTATATTATCTCTTATGACCAAGCTTTATCTCTTTTTATGTTGTAATGTAGTGTTTAATCAAAACGGTTATTAATTTTACGCGACTATGTAGTTGAGGAGAAAATCCGCTAAGTTCATAAACGGTGCCTCCTGAGGCTTATGAAACATTTTTATAACCACTGCATGGTAACTTTTTAACTAGAGAATTTTAGTGTAAAAGATGAGCACTATAAATTGCTCTATTGACTTGTTATAATTTTGTATACAGTAATCTCCAAGAATTTAATGTCATCGTAATTTCAAATTGATCGTTATAATATATAATGACAGTGACAACACTGTAACTATTGTAAGCACATTGCAATTTAAAACTACTTTCATAAGATCTAAAATCAATCGGCAGTTGTCACTGAGATGGATGTCACCGGACTACAAAGTTTTTAGCAGCTAAATAAATACTAAAAAAAAATTTACAAAAAAAATAAACCGCCTTCGATGTGAAAAACTAATAAGGCACTAAAAAGCGAAAAATAACTGAATTATTAAATTAACCAAATTAAATAAAAAATATTTATATTTGCGCTACCTAATAATATATTTGAAGTCGATGCCAACCTCCTCCTTTTTCGAAGTCGGTTAATAACCTCCTCCTTTTTCGAAGTCGGTTAAAAAACGTCACAAACTAAATGGAGATTGCTATCAGTAGTTTGTTACTATCTCTATGGCTGTCGCAACTCAATCGTTTACAGATTCCTACCACGCTAGATTATTGAGTGCTGGAATGCCAATATAAAAATGCCAAATGTCAGTATAACGAACATTACAACTGGTGTGTGATTGACGCGATTTAAGCGAACCTAATTGCAACGTCATAAAACCAGACGAATGTATCAAGCAAGCAGACTACCAAATAGTATTCAAAGAAACAACAATTTACACTTTCCACTTTTATCCACGGAACTATAATTTCAACTAATCAGCCACAATATTTCATGGCACTGACTGAGGTCAGGTTCACGATGATTGCGATTTTAATCAGAAATTCTAGAACTAAAATCAGAAAGGCCGTTGTTCTCACCATTTATCATACATTAACCACAATATACACTAATATAAGAGAACAACGCAATGAATTTCATACGGAATTATGTAAATGTTGACGATTAACGCCACAGTTTTGCACAGAAATAAGCGTGGCTTGTTTATCTCGTGGAACGAAAAGTTAGTTACAATGTCTATGTTACAATTTATTTAGTGACTCTGATACAAATAATCTTTTAGATAAAAGTATTTTCAAATAAAGTAGCCGCTGTCCACCAGGTAAACGTAACAGGAAACTATGTGAATGGACTGTTTTCATTTTTTTAAATTCTTGTTCTAAGTTAATAATAAATTAATAAAACCACTATTTTATTCTGTATTTTAACGTTTAATTGACCCGTAGAATATAAATAAAAAAACACATTTGGTGCAAACCATCTGATCCAATTTTAAATTTACAAAAAAAATACTGTATAAATAATAAGACTATGAAGATATATTAAATTGAAAAAATACGGAGAAATATCAAAGTATTATTCAAATATCTAAAAGATAAAATACATTATTTGTGCAGAAACTAATATCGAAAATCGATACCTTTATACACCTTAAAATCTAGCATCCATTACGAAATGCAAAAATATTCGCATCGTTATTATCACACGACATTTCTCAATTGACATTTTATACGAAACGTACGGAAGTAGTGAGTTATGAATTGGACTGATTCGGAGGAAACAAATACCGTAAAATCAAAACTCACACGATTCTCGAAGTAAAAATACGAAATACAAATTAAGTCAACCGTTCCAAAGTTTGGCATTTAAGCATGCATCACAAAATAAAAATAGAAAGTATTTTTGATTCGATATTGTGTATATTTTCCTATACAAAGAAAACACCCATATTATATTAATCTTTTACATGCCATTTGATTTAACAAATAGACAATTTCTATACCTCTATCTGATATATGAGCTATAAACAACAGACTGTTTAACAAAGAGTAACTTGATATGATATTTCTCGAGCTTATAGGATGTACATATTCATCTTTATCTACATTTTAGGATCAGGTGTGATTAAAAACAAATTTTGTACTCAAAATTAGTAAAATTTGAAATAAAGTAAATAACAGGTAATTATTCTTCCAAGCTCTAATTTTGACCGTAACACATATACGCGACTACTCTCGCACAATCACTGTCTACTGTAATATTTGATATATGAAGTTCATATTCTTCAAATATCAAAAGAAGTTATGAAGTAGTTTAAGTAATATCGAAATATTCTCGAAATAAATTCGATTTATCAACGAATCTTTTCATAGTAACTTTTCCGAACATACTACACACGTGATTCCATTATAGAACGCACGTACAATACATTCACGAAATTGGCAAATGTCGCGTCGCCGCCAACTTTTACTGACATCGAATCGAGTGCAATGAACGATTTAGATGCTTTCTGTAAGAGTGGTTTCAAGTTTTCAATTCCATCTAAATTAATACGAGAAATTGTTATCCATATTGCACAGGAAGATATTTAGATAAAGAAATATAACACTGAGTAGAAATATACGTAAGCAATTCCGTTAGCATACTAAAATATTTATGTTATAAATCGTAACCAGAAATGTAACTAAATAAAATATATTTCCAACGGTAACTTTATTTATTGTTAAAATTGTAAATAAAATTTAACAAAAGAATTCCAAAATAATTTCACGATTCGAAACGAAAATTTCCCGAACAACATTATTTAAAAACAAAACTTTTGTTATCCGGAAACGTTACAAAATATATTCGACGTACCTTCAAAACAACATTGGACGTATAAGTTCGGAACTTTACTTGCAGTTCAGAAGATGGGTATTACGTTTGAATTGCAGTCTCAACGCGCAGTTGGCTGTTTTTCTCAATTTATACGCGTGGGTCAATAGCATCGTTCTTTAAAAATATATTGCGCTTTAAGTTTCAGATGCATTGAGTTTTATTCCGTTTAGTAAAACTATATTCTGTTTACGCTTTAAAGCGCTTTTCAGCGATACGCGAGTTCCTGCTGAACAAATTCTATTGTAAGTATTGCTTCTAATTTAATAATACAGAATATTTATAATCATTGAACGATAATACAATTGTATTCTGAGATGTAATACGGCTTCAAATACTTGAATCACATTAACAAGATTATCATTTCGTATCAAGAAAATGTAAATAATTTACATTTTAGTTTGTACTTTACACACGAAGGCTGTTAAGTGAGCGTAAAATATGATTTTATTATTAAATAACAACCTTGAATATAGTTATCAGTTCTCACGAAAACTTGACAACCAACCAACTTCACGGTGTCGTTTTTAGGTGTCGATGTGGGCGCGCATCGGAAAAGTTCACTCTCTTCTTTTTCCCAAAACGCTTTAAAAAAGTATAACTTCAAAAATAATTTTTGTTTCATAATTGCAGCTATAAAAGACAATATTACGAACAGCTTCGCTTACTTAGCAACAGAGTTGTAACCTAAGACTAGCCTATTAGAGAATCTGAGATCATTCTAGACGATATTACATTTTGATGATATGATAACGTTGTTAGTAATATGGTGTCTATATTACTTCCCGGAAGCTTACGTGTTTATCCAGTTTATATCACAGTTTCGTATTGAAGAATACAATTATTGTGAATATTTATAATATTTAAGCGGTATCTGAAGAGACAAATAATAACTTAACTTCATCTTTTACTGAATATGTCCTCGTTATAAAAAGAAAATAAGTTTCGACGTTTAATAAAAAGAAACCCTAATCCTGACCATTCTAGCAAACGGTATAGATGGAAAAGTATGTCTGTTTTACAGTACCTTATAAAAATTTTTATAGGTACAGAAAATACATCAGTGGTTAGATCGAATCTATAATAACGTGAGCGAAAGCAAAAGTCGGTAGGGCATATATTTTTTTTACAATAAGATTTTCTTAAGACACAAATGTCTAACGTACACAATAAAATATATATCCACACCCAATGTACGATCAATTTGAATTCTAAATCAAATCCACGTAAAATTTATTATAATGACATTCGAAAACTATCGTGTAATATGAATTGAGAATATACTAAATTACTCAAACCAAGGACGATGTATTGACGATGAATTAACCTAAAATTAAGTATATTTTCCAAGACATTCATCCCATATATCTCTTAATATATATCTTTAAAGTAAAGGATTTTCTGTAGGATAAAATATACACATTCGCGTGAAAAACGTTTTTCTTTATTCAATGACTTATTTAAAAGTTTACCTTACATTTATACGAAGTTATTACATTTATAAAAAGGAATTAAATTCCAAACAAAATTGTATCCTATTTACCCTATCTATACGACAGTTATTTAAGAAGTTAATTACTAGTACTCAGTATATTACATAGTACTAGCAATTGCTCTCCCCTCTGCACGCGTTTTTAATAAAGTAATTATTTTCGACTCGTCATTTATTAAATTAAGAGATATTCTATGGTTTCTATAGAATTACCGATATCATTATATTACATAATTATATTTCCCGTGTACATAATGTCAGTAAATCCCTTGAGAATAGGAATATTATAAAGTTATTATTGAAAATCCTTATGCTCTTACAGTACGGTTACAGCTCGTACAGTCCTCGTCAATATTTTGGCCGGTATGAATATAGCCGTAAATTCGTGCTTCCGTGTAATATAGTCAAGAGAATATCTTTTTAGGTACAAAAAATAACGTTTCGCGCAAATATAGTAAACTAAAGAACCCGTGTCGACATCCACAGGCGTCCCATGCGCACTCTCACACCGAAAAAAAATGTTTTGCCAAATTCCACGCATTTAGTATATATATAAAAATAGATATTAATATATCTGAGATCAATAAACATCAACACCGTTTGGTCGAACATCATGAAGGTTTGATAACCAAGTGTTTTTTTGTATAGAGTCTATGGATTAAACTATAATTACTACTAGGTAATACCAGACTATATTTTATTATTATTGAGATTTATTTTGTAATTTAATTCAGAGAAAGCCGCGGTCTGTTGCTAGTTGTTTATATATTAATACACTCTTTATCTCTCATATATTTATTAATAGTTAGCAGATTAATTTGCAAGAATCTATAATCCTATAAAATTGTATTGAAATAATTCCTTTTTTATATCCTATATCTTAATATTATTCTTATTAGGTACTCCTAGGTTATCATTTTCTATACATCATTTTTAGCGTTTCATCACAATATCACCTGATGTGGCATAATATAATAAGCACGCTAAACCTAGAGTGGGGACTGGCTCTTAAGTGCAGCTGCTGGAATACACCTATAGTAACTGCTTGGCGACAAATTTTCACTTGTGCTTGATAACTAGTCAGACCAAGTAGAAGGGGGATGCAAGCACTGTTACTTCACGTCGGTTTTCTGTAGGTCGGGTGGTAGTACCCCGGGCGAGCCGACCCATTCATGCTCAAAGCAGTAATAGCTTCAGTGTGGTTCCACCAGCTATAAATTACCTTCTCATCATTTCATCGTCCGACACAAAATACATATAAGAGTTGTTGAGGTATGTATGCTTGGTACACATATATGTTTCAATAACTCATATAAGTATGAATATGTAACTTAGTTTAGGTTAGCTCAGATAGGTCGCGAATTGCACGAGTCAGGCAACAGCCCAAGCCGAGGTGTGCCGTGCACCCTTGAGCTAGTTGTCGAATAAAATCCACCGAGTGCCTTAAGTGCTCGCCTTAGTAGACCAGTGAAGCTGTTAAGACCTTGCTAGGTCAATAGCGTAATGTTTGTCAGTTTGAAACAAAATATCATATCTTCATAATTTTAATTGGAAAGTCTTTGCTCTTAAAATCTCGCTATTATTACTAAACAAAGCACTTAACAATTCATCATCTTAATATTTCAACGCATCCGTACGTAACTTAAACGTACTTAAGTTTAAGCATAAAATTTCGTAGGCAAAATTCAGCGCCCTAATTTCGCTGAAAATTACTTTACAGTGAAACACGTAATGGCGTCGTTAGGCTTCAAGTTTTACATTAAACAGATGCTTTCTCAAGGTCTCAAAGAAATATTTACAGCTACTCCGCCGCTCTAAAGGCTTTTAATTCGTTCGCGAGGCCATAACTAGGCAGCAGCATGTTATCAAAGTGTAAAAGTGAAGTACAGTTTTAATTAGTCTACTGTAGTACAAAAACAGAGTAGTATTTATTGTACCTTTATTAATTGTTTTATATGGTTTATAACGCTTTTTAATTTTAATATGTATACAAGCTGTTCGCGTGACTTCGTCCGCGTGGAATAGTTACTTCGGGCTAACGTTAACACGCAGCGAAAGTTCTCAAAAGCAAAAAAAACTTGATTTCGAAACATTATTCATCGGTGCTTCGCTCCAATTGGTCTTAGCGTAATAATATATAGCCTTCCTCGATAAATGAGCTATCTAACACAGAAAGAATTTTTCAAATCAGACTAGTAGTTCCTAAGATTAGCGCGTTCAATCAAACATACAAACTGTCCAGCTTTATTATATTAGTATAGATAATTTGTTTTTCATTTAATACAATATTAAAATTTAACATAAGAAAATTTACTAATATAAAAAAGACAAAAGATACTATAATTTTTAAATGAAATTGAAATTTACATAAAAATATTGCATTCAATTTTTTTTAATTGTCCAACGTTATTAGCTTGATGTATCTTGACAGCTTCACCGGACTACTAAGGCGAGCGCTTATGTCACTCAGCCGCTTGGCAACAAGCTCAAAGGTGCCAAAATGGCAGAACCTCAGCTTCGGATTTACCTTGGATGCATCGTGAATTTTACTAAGCTAAACTAAGGTAATCAAAGCTATTCATACATATAAGAATTTATGAGGCACACATGTGTTACGGCATTTGTGCCTCACGAATTCAAACAAGTAAAAATATTACATGTGTAATTCGTATTTATATGCAACCTTGGAGCAGATACATGCCTTTTCATACATCATTTTCTCCTAGCCTTATCCTTATGTAGGTGTTATAAATGCTTGGTTATAAAAGTTTGTTTGTGAAGCCTTCACGCATTTACTACCAAACCGACTTCCATGACCTTTGCATATACGTTGTCAAGTTCATAGAAAAAGACACAAGACAGATCTTCATTAAAGAGCGAAACCGCGAGCAAACGCTAGTTCGTTCGTATATCGACAATTTTATACCTAGATACGTTGTTAGCTGCAGCTTACGATTTCATTCTTAAGGAAATGATACTACGTGTTTATTCGAGATTAGTTGTGCTACCTTTTATTGCGTTTTTTTAATTTGACTTCTTAACTCTTTTATAAATAATAGGTTACCTTTCTTAAATCTTATTGTTACAATTTAACTCATATGGAAAAGTGTAATGATATGTAGCACACAATATACTCTGAAATAGTGTGCTATCCGTTAGTGAAAGTTCGATCAAAATTGGTTGACCCATTACTAAGCCAAACTACGGACACTTCTATTTTAATTATTCGTATAGACTTCAAGTATAAAAGAGATACAAAACAATGGGAATCCGGATGTAACGGTCAAAAAGGCATATTTTTGGAAATTTATCAGATATATAAATCTTCTAACAAAAATGAAACATATGAACGATTTCAGTATAATCAATGCTACCAAAAATGGTTTATATAGGCACCGAGAAGAATTTAAAATATATTTTTAAAGTATATTTAAAATTTCGTACAAGTCAAAAACGTTAAAATTTTACATGGAATAATATATTAGATCTAGCCCATACTTATGTTCACATTTTATCGATTTTTTTTTTCTTTTTGATTTAGTTTTTTCATTTAATTAAGTTATTTGCTCTAGCATATTATACGTCATAAACACCTATAATTAAGATTGTACTTATACAGAGTCTATTCTCTAAAAAAATACATGTTATGGAACAATTAAATGTAGATCTTATTGGTGCTTCAAATAAAATAGATAACGATTTATCAGAACTATAACGATAGAGATTCATCTCTATTTTGCAAATAACCGAAACAAACTACTGAAATGTATGCGATAAAGTAATAAATATGCAGTAATTTACAAGATCGTTATAGTAATAAGACTTTACGGTTTATCGTAAGGAAAAGATAATAAGGAATAACCATATATATATACATAATGAAAATACACTTTCTTTGTTGCCCATTCATGTCAAAATTACTGTATAGGACTATGATGATTCGATGCGGATTTTTCGTAGATATACAATAAGTTACTTACGTTTTGAATTGTGTTGATTATTTGCCATTTTTTTTAATTAAAATATTATTTAATTCACAGAGAAGCGAACGGGTATTACGTCGTAATTCAAGGTGTGAATGTTGTTTGAAAATTTGATACACTTTTTACTTATTTTATAATTTCCACGTCAGTATTACCTTATTGTAAAGAGTAGAACATCTATAGTACTACGTTTGTTGAGTTACTTAACCCTAGATTTCGTCTTTGGATCCGCCCACGCATTTAAATTACTATATGATACTTCGTAAGTTCTTAACAATAAGATACAATAAGATAAGAAACTTGGTATCAATCGTGAGATTAGTCCGGTCTAGCTGTGAAGGTCAGATAAAGTAATATGGATTTAATAAAACTTTCTCCTTAAAAAAGTACCCAGTTCTGTCAATTTCACAATCACCAATTACCCGGTATTGAAGTTTATCAATCTTAGATACATATACGAACAGACATTAATAAATAATTATTTTTTATCTATTATTTTATACATCCTCATTGACTTTCTTATTCCCATAACGCGTAATCTGTTTATAGTGGATAGTTTTTTTTTATCTGACATGAAATAGATCCATTTAAAAATCTCTAACCACATTAAACAGCTACAATATTAGCTGGTACTACCAAGATATCGTAAAAACGATCTCCAACGATTTCCAATCGGCATATGAACCTTACAAATCGAAGCCTAAAACAATGGTGTGTGAGGTATCTGTAACTTTAAAAATATTTACTCGCAAATACAAAAGAATGAGTAAATACTATATTTTCGCACTAAATCCTCAAAGGACCAATAAAAAAAGAAATATATGATATTGAAAAGTATTAAAATTTAACCGGCGATGATATTTATACAAACAAACAGACAAGTCTTTTTTAAATAATTTTAGAAAAGATGTTTATGTAAAGTAAAATTTTAAAGTTTTCTAACTTATTAAACTGTCTCTTTTAAGTAAGAAAATGATAAAGAACTATATTTCCCAGATATTAAGAATCCATGTTAATAACAATTGAATTACTAGAAATCAATCATTACCGCACGACGGACGGCAGAGGTAAATGATATTCTGTGCCCGTAACCTGGTAATGTGGTCAGCGTTTGTCGCCTAGAGATATTAATGGACCTACTGTTGTAATATTTATTAATTTTAGATATAAAGTAAAACGAGTCAGTTGATAATGTAATTAAAAAATCAACATATACTTTATTCAATTTAGGTCCTGAGAAGGCGCTTATGAACGTCAAAACTACCTCCGGTTCGGGAAACAACCCAGTCATCGAGAAGAACCGGCAAGAAACTCGATCTGGTTTATCTCTTCATGTTATATATTTTAACAAAACATAAATAGTTACATGAATTTTGAAAAAAAAAACAATATTTTAAACGCAATAATATAATGTAAACAACATTTTTAAATTATTTTTTTCATGTTTGACATTATTAATCCTCGTATACCGCTTTATTTAAAAGTCATATATTTGACTAATGTATGTGAGTAATCAGAAAATTAAACAGAGGAAATATACGTTTTATTTTTGTTACTCAACGTACAGTAATGGTATCCATCATGTACGTTAAATGAGGATAATTGCAAATACGACAACTCTAATGCTTTCATAATTTAATAACGCGCTGGACTACTCTCTACGTTGAACATTACAGTGGTAATCATAAAGTAGTTGTCATTAAAAATATACAAGAATTTTCCCTTACAAAATGTCTGTTCTATAGCCACAAACGCACTTCGAATGTATATAAAGATGAAGTATATAAAACGACAAAAAACAACTCCAATAGATTTAATATAAAAAAGAGATTATAGATACCTACAGAAGCCAAGTTAATAAAAATAATCTAAAGATAAAAAATTACGAGTTCAATACACTTAATTTATTTTGTAACTTTCTCGGACATACGACTTTGACTGCATATTTCATTTAAATTTTCCATAACTAACTTAAACTACTGTAACGTAATATATACAGTATACACAAAAAAATATATATATAAGAAAAGCGCAAAATAAAAACCAACCAAAAATTTCCGGAGCAAAAAATCCAAATCAAAATGTGCACAAAATAAATATAAAACAACACTTCACACGAACAGAATCATTATTAACACAACAAAAGCACATAAATAAATATAAAATGTAAAAAGCTCTGAAAGTTTAATAAAACACTTTTACGCATGTACACAAAACACAACTTTACCGTTTGCCGCCAAATCCGCCGACTTTCCTATGGCGGTTCAGAAAAATAAATAGTTCGATTATTATTTTTTTAAATATCCTTGCGAATTCGTAAACGAATCTAAGTTTCGCGTCGCGTCGTGAGTCCCCGAGTCGAATGTGGAATTTCGGCTATGATGGGGGAAGATGTTCGCATAGCAGTGGCTTAGATGAGACTGTGGTGTGGTACCGCGTCGGTCCAACTGTGTGGACAAAGCCGACTTTCGCCCCGACCGGTCGCCCTACGGATCAATCGACCGGTGACGCATCCAGGAACATTTAATTCAGAATATTTAAATAGGGCGTTCATAGAAGTCTCCGAACAAAATACGATGTTGACATCTCCATTTTTTTTTTGTAAAAATAAAAGACAATTATTATAAGTCAAGCTAACATAGTTACCTATTTAATAAGGATAGTGTGAATAAAGAAAACAATAAATTACATTATTTGACAAAATATAATACTGCACGACCGCTTACTTCATGCTAGTAGTAGTTGATATCTCACAATATTCTTCAAACGTAATTAAAATAAAACATATATCAGAGAACAAATAGTAATAAAACGCTTTGAAGGTATTTTCTTACTATTAAGTATTATTACGTCGATTTGTCATCAAAACCGATTTATGTGTTAATAATAGGTCAGTGACTATAGCATTATTCATCTTGTTCACGTTATGGACGATTTATTTGTAACTGGGTCAAATTGTTTCTCAGCAGTATTAATTCTTTAGAAGGACCATAACGTTACTAAATATTTTCTTTTTTTGAACAAGATATTATCGCACTGGTTAACGATTATCATTGTCATATTGTTCAGTTTTATCTACAGTGGAACCTGGTTAATTGGGATCTCAAGGGATTTTTTTCTCAAGGAATTTCCATTAATCCAGTTTTCCAATTAGGCAGGTTTAAAATTATAGTTGTCTCATTTACAGAGGCTCCCCCTTATAGAGGTCGAAAGGTACGGCTATTCCATTTATGCTATGTTCCCTACACAGTTCATCACGCAACTTTCCACAATAATAATCTGATAGAAGTTTTAATTTTTCAGATACTGATAACGTTTGGGTATTTTGTACACTTTTACTCCCTTGTTTTTAGGTCAAAACATGAGATAGCACTGACAAACAAAGCGTGTGCGAAAGACATTCTAATGTTTGTAAACAAAAGTGTCAAAACCTGTCCCAACCTGATTAATTTTTCTCATTTATAGAAGGAATTGAGTTACAGAGTCCCATTTATAAAGGTAAACATCGAATAAATCCTAGAAATCAGATCTCATTTAACCAAGTTCGAAAAGTCCCATTAATAGAGGTAATTCAATGAAAAAGTACCGGGACCTCATTGCAACTCTCAATAATAGATGTTTCTCATTTATCCAGGTCACATTTAACCAAGTTTCACTGTATTTAGATTCGAGTTTGAATGTTAGTTCTAGTAGATTTTTAAACCAGACATATTTTATTATACGTTAATTTTCAAATAATCAAACAGATAGAAACTTCTCTAGTAAACATACGTTTACTTTTTAAGTTTCGGTACTTTTTTTTCCTTTAGTATAATGCTGTGTATGGTATCTACTGTTGCAGTTTTTTAAACGCGAGATAAAGTAATAACAAACTTTACAAAGACCGAAAAAAAGCTAAATTAAAAACAAATTAAGACAAAATCCACATAAAGTTGGTATTTCCAGATGAAAATGCTTTCATTACAAGATTGTATTATTTTAATCACTGTAATATTTCTAATTACTCTTGATATAAATTTCTGTCAACTATTTGACGCAAAGGACTATAAAGATAATTAGGTACAGTATAGTATTGTGTATTAAT
This sequence comes from Antheraea yamamai, assembly GCA_036509395.1. Classification (NCBI taxonomy): domain Eukaryota; kingdom Metazoa; phylum Arthropoda; class Insecta; order Lepidoptera; family Saturniidae; genus Antheraea; species Antheraea yamamai. Next base: position 14,138,459 of record AP028446.1, read on the forward strand.
TAACATTGTATAAAAATCGGTTATAAAAGAAAGCATTGTGCAATAGTTCTAAATGAGGAAGTGTTATCTAGCGTCATCGCTGGTAACCCAGTTGCGTCATGAAGTCGGACAAGGATTGCAGAAGCGACAGGAAGCGTCAGGATGAGCAAGTTACAGGAACAGGACGCGTCTGCAGTCTAACTTAGATCTAACTATATGCGACAATTGTTCTGTCGGTATTGTTTACGATTGTTAGCTGTGTATCGAGGTCAGCAGTCCTGAGTAAATTTGATTTATTTATGATTTTATCCTTGATATTATTAGCTGAATGACAGTATAAGTACGAAATTTAATGTTTACATATTCCTTATTTGCAATAAGATTGACGTATCACTAAAGATGATCAGTTAGGAATATGATTTTAATGTTTACAATTGAAATTTCCTACTTTTTATACCTCACTTTTGAAAATCTCTCAAAAGAAATGATTCTTTATTGTTTATACTGAAAATAAATTAAGATTGTCCCATTTACATTCCAACAAGGTTTGATGATATAATTCAAATCAAAATCCGCCACCCTTAGTAAAATGCTTCGCAAAAAATTTTAGCCAGCTAGATTAGAACTACGAGCTTAATAATAATCTTTACAATTAAAAACCAATAATTAAAATTTTCGTTATTTAACATAAAACTCCTATTTTTTTTAAACGGAGTCGCTGTTGCGTACTATCTACTTAACAATTACATAATTCTTAAACAGCTGAAAAAGATATATAAAAAAATAGTGTTATTTGTAATCGATTTTCATACAAATTTCGAATACAACGAAAGTTCGAATACAAATTTCATAATAAACTGTTACTTTGAAAACTATATAAGATCGATTCTTATCGATCGAAAATAAATATTATGAAATACAAATGATTTTAAACGTGTATAATGATTAAATAAAACAAGAGATAATGGATATGTGTTACTTACATTATAGTCATCCTAAAAATCCTAAAAAGTACAGACACATTAGATTTACATTGTTATTATATCTATAGATAAGATAAAAACAAACTTATTGTTATATTAATAAAACAGAATTAAGTAAAGCTAAATCTATTTCAAATAACACGTTATACAGAAAGCGATCAACAACTGTTTTTTGTTTCAAAGATTAACAAGTATATACAGGTCCATAAAGTGTTTTCCATAAACAAACCTCACGTATAAACTCAAAATAATGAAAAAAAATTGAAAAGATTGAAATATAAGTATAATCAAAACAGTGTTTTAATTACAATAAATTAATTAAATTACACATTATAACGGCAAATGTATTCGAGTATAAAAATGTCGCTGGATGATAAAACTTGAAATAATTATAATCAATACATCAAGTGAAAATGTGTCCTCGTCTAACACATAATCATTAGCTGTGCAGTCATTATTTAATCTGGTGCTGGTTTTTTAACATACCGAGCACATTATAGTGCAAGACCATCGATATAAATATTCAAATACACGAAAATTTAGTTGATACTGTCATTCATTAAACTTTCACTCGGCAAGACTGACGCCCTTTGAACGATATCAATATGAACTCGCTTTATATATAGGGTTACCATGAAAAAGTATTTCAGTGTATTGGTGTTAATAACAAAACGTTAACGACTAGGATACTCCCATCCAATGGATCGGCCGAAGGCGAATAAAACAACTAAATAACTTCTTATGAGGGCAGCTATCTACGAGTGAAAGTCCCGTAAAAAATCAGTCCAACCATTTTCAAGACAGCACTGTGGATGAAGCCGCGGACAAATGAAATAGCCTATGTCACCCGCAATAATTTCAGCTTTCTGCCAATAAAATTTTCGTTATAATAGGTCCAGCCGTATCGGCGATTACCCTGAACAAATTCGGTAATACAAATATTGTAATCATATTTTAAATTGAGCTGTAATTAAATACACTAAATGCATATTTTAAGGTAGCACACAAAACAATACAATAAAAATATGTATAAAAAATAACAATATGTGTCTTCCAAATATCCACATAGTTCTAACGAGTGAATTTCCAAATGTAATCAATTCGAGGAAGCAAAATCTGCACCTCATATCAAATGCAGCCACACGAACATGAAACGATACAGCGTTTAATTTCCCCTACACGTAACTGTTTCGAAATCTTGGTAACCCTAGTCAAAGTTTTAAAATGGAGGTATATCAATTGAGTATCCTTATAAAGGTATTACGCGATGACCTAATCTTACATGGCGCGATTCAATTGTTCACGTTTCTTCTCGGAGTTACCCATTTATATAACTAGCACTGGAGGAAAATATTTTTGCTATCTGGCTAAGAAAGTTTGTACATAAATTAATATCCAATTAATAAATGAAGAAGTTATAATCATTCTGTTAGGTAAGTTTTCTATTCTAACGGAGCTGGAAAGAAACAAGTTAGATTGTAGACCAGATATTACAGTGTTAATATAAATAAAAATCGAGGTATTTATAAGGACTGGTGACAGAAATAAAAACTCAAAACAACGGAATGAGTTTTATGATTTTTTAAATCAGTTATAGGCTTAATTGTTTAAGTTTCATAATTTTTGTATTTTGTATTGTATTTTGTATTTTCATAAGTTACATTATTAACATTAGTCTGGTGCTCACATTTATAGGCACTTGGAGCAATAATTATATACATTTTACATAGCTTATTAATTAATCAAAAATATGATGGACTGCGTAAGCTCAATACTAAATATTGCTATTATAGATAGATAGATCGCTATACTGTGCGTCACTAGTCTAATGCAAACGCAATATGTCACGATCATATCGACATCATCGGTGATGGTCGGTGAGGCGACATCACAAAATTTTACTAATCCAAAAATTTAACCACGCATATGATACAGTCAAGTACAACTACAAGTACGAGATAAGAAGTATATATAATGTCCGGAGCAAGCGCAATAGGTTACGAGCATATCGAGATCATAGGTGATGCGAACTCATAAGTTTTTCCTCTACCAAGTAAATCTATTTTTAAATCTCTGATACAGTGACCCTTTTGACGGCTGACGGTGCAGCTTGAGTTTCTTGATACTGACTTTTTCAAACCAAAAGAAATTCAAACGGTAATTTTCCATACCGAACAAACAAATTACAGCGTTTAAAAAGCCGGTAAACATGTTAAACAAGATAACATAAGCATGTACGTATGCGATATTAAGAAAGATATGTCGTCGATGAAACTAATAAGTGGCGTCTGTTTAAAATCAAGAATTCCGATATCAACAACAATTTTAGATGTTGTCACGTTGCAGATCGCTATGGGTTTCATGATAAACTCTCGTCGGAATCTGTTATCGAGTCGTCAATCTATCGAGATATCGCGGACAACTCACTCGTAGAAGCCGCTTCTGCAATGCAACCGTCGTCGATAATAAACAGAAATCCGATACCCAAGCCTACGGTGGCTATTTAACCTACAAGATCGCTGATAAAAAGATCGTTTGACTTATTATTTACAACCTGTCTACCGTTGTTGGAATCGGCGATTCTATATTTGTGGCAAATATTTGAACAAATATTGCTACAAATTTTTGAATTGGCTTATGATTGGAGTGGAGAGCAGCTGCATTCTATACGAATTGCAAGGACTTAAAATACTAATTTACCCTTCACGCCCTGTATATCCCGTATACGTGTGAAGGGTGCGAAAGCTCTACCGCGTGCGCATAATCATCTATCATCTTCTCGCGCAGAACAAATCGATTCAAGCACGTGTGGCTTGTTATTTTGCTACTGACAAATTATTATTAATTGTTTTAACAGAATAATGTAGTTAATAAACGTGATTTTTAACAACTTTTCTTATTATAAAATGATATATTTTTTTATATGCTCATTACGATTTACTCTGTAAATTCGTATAAAATTTTATAACTTCTTTATCAAATACTAGCAGGTCAGGCGGACGATGTCCCGCCCCGATAATAAGAAAACTTTGATAAAGTATATATCTAAATTTTCCTCGTTAATTATTCACAGACAGACAGAGAGACAGACAAACGTGGCAGTTGAACCTGACAGCGGTTGGCACTGTTCGTATGTAACTGTAAAATATAAAGAAATATAATGAAAATGTGCTGCAGATTGACGTGTATAGACCACAATCGATTACACGTGTTTCGCTCCTTCACGGAGCATTTTCAGACCGATGTTGACTTTTCCGATGCGAGCCGACGATCAAACAAACAACAACTTCTTTATCATTGAACTTAAGTGTATTCTCTTTCTAACGATAAAATATATAATTCGCACTTATAAAACCATTTTCTCTAATATTCTTATCATGAAAATATAAAGAAGTTCATACATATTTTAAGGTTTAATATGATCTCAATTATAACATTAACAACGGATTTTCACTGTGTAGATCCAACTTAAGTAATCTGTTTGGTATTATTTTAACAGTATTAGAAGTATTAAGATATCGTAAAATAAACTATTAGTAACGGACTGCCTACACATACCTAGACTGACCTTATCCACAATTATATTCGAAGTTGAAATGAAATATCGAGACCAATTGATATTGATTCCATTAATATAAAACTCAAAAGAATCAAAACACAAACGAAATAAGAGCAATAAAACAGAATTACTCGCTAACCGAACTCTAAACAAGACCATATTTTATTATTATCATCCCACTGCAGAAGTATTCTCCGATCTCATTTGTAGATATTCTTCAAAACTGTCAAAATTAATAGCCTCGGTTAAACCGATATCTTTTATTGGTACATTTTATAGCATACAATTAAATGTTGTTGACGTATCGCATAGCGTTTTTATTTCAAGCTATTTATTCGTTTTGCAATGAGCATAGCACGTAATTATTTACCACACGATTCTATCTCCACGAGACATAAGTAATTGACGATTGCAATCTTTGAATGCACCTCATATGTGATAATTATATTTATTAAATTACAGTAAGATTTTTTTTAATTAATACCTTATTTAAATTAAAGTATTATTAAATAATTAATTTTTATATATGCACATTTCTTACAATTAAATGTGATTGACAGTGACTAATTATGTTTTCAAAATTATACTCAACTTTATCAGAAATACTATGGCAAAGCAGATATACCAGGTGAATGTTTAGACAGTAGCAATAATTATGAAGGACACTCTGCAATCGGTTCTCGTTCTAAATCAATTAAAAAAATTGGTGCTTAATATTTGACCTATTTACCTAGAAACACACAAAAAATATAGTCAATCCTCTAAGCATCTATGTTAAAACACAGTGTCAATGACCGTCGGGTGACGTGAAAGTGAAACCAATCAACTAACAAAGGATAATTTTTTGAAGTTTGAATAAACAAAAGGGTTTATTATCTGTTTTATTATCGAAAGTTATTAACTCCGGGTCGCCGCTCGCAAGCTTTATCACCGGTTATTCAACCTAGGTTTATTTAAGTTATTATCCATACTTCTGAAATTCTTAGAACAAACATTACCTAAGATTTTCTTTATTGTCTATTAGTATTTGTTTTGATATTATTATTTTATATGTTAATGTGACCATGAAGTGTCATATCCTAGAATATTGCGAGTGTCTGACCTTTCACCTGTTAATGGGCATTCTAAGACACTAATAGTTTATTCACAGTAATGTGACAGTAATTGGTAACAAGATTTTGAACACAAGAATTTGGATCTGTCTGACGTTCACGTAACCTAAGTTGAGATTCAAATTTTACGTTAAAATTCTACGTTAGCTATTTAATCCGCTCTGTATCAGTCATGATTAGTGTATGTAATTCTTCTCAGTAATTATTATTTAAACCATACAATTATTATCTATAAATACAAAAATGTATATGGGTATATGTATATCTAAGATCGACAAACCCTAATACCAGTTGACCGCTCATCATGAAAAATGATACACCTTTCGACCACCTTTTAGAAGGCTAACAATTTTACTATAACTCGCCACTAGATGGCGAATCAATACATCAATTTCTCTATTCTTGAACCAATCGTCATGACAATATTAACACTGTATCCATTTTTACTACAACTCAACACAATAATTAGTATTTACAACAAAATACCAACTTTGTATACTAACGCCGTTTGATGAATGTTGTCGCAGAATATTTTAAATAAAGAGGGCTTTTTGCCATTACTAAGATAATATAAATTGCGCTAGTCTATCATGTATGGTTATTTTATACTAGCCTCAGCCTGCGACTTCGTTCGCGTGGAATAGTTACTTCGGGCTAACGCTAACACGCAGCGGAAGCTCTTAAGAGAAAAAAAAAAAACCCGATTTTAAAACATTCTTCATTGATGCTCCGCTCCTATTGGTCTTAGCGTGATGATACATAACCTTCCTCGATAAATGAGCTATATAAAACTGAAATAATTTTTCAAATCGGACCAGTAGTTCTTGAGATTACCCCCTACAACGTCACAAACTCACAAACTTTACCTGTTTATAATATTAGTATAGAAGTATAGATTGTAACTAGCTGATTCCTGACCGCTTTTTTGGGCATTAAAAATCACAAAGGATCTATCGAATGCAAAAAATAAGTAGCCTAGACTATCTACAACATATCCTCATCGATTGGACATAGTCCTATGGCTGATACGTTCAGTAGTTTTTAAGTGATTGAAACTCAAAGGAACAATATTTTCATTTTCATTCAATACATAAAAATATGAATAATGAATTAAGTTATGATTATTATTATATGATTAAGTCATATGTTGTTTATTAAAGTGATGTTGATAAACTGTGCTTTAAAGTTACAGTCATCTCAGTTTACGGCAATGATGATGCCGAAATATTTTTTTTAATTCGTCATACTGTAACATAAATGATTATCAATACAAGCTACAACGAACGTGACAATCGTTAGTCAATCAATTATTTCCATGCCAATTACCGAAGAAAGAATTTCGCAACGTAATTTTGGTGTACGACATAGAAAAAGATGAAAACAGCGTGTAACTTACAAATGATATTTTAACAAAAAAAAAAACCCCGCGGCTAACACACGGAACTCGAACGGTGGTGTAGGAAGTGACACCGGTTTAGTTTCCTCCCTACGTTGCATTGTATCGATTCCCCGTTGTCGCGATGGGGTGTTTTTGAATCACTCTTGATTGATGTTACAACGCATTGTGGACTAACACGTTGTGTGAAAATAGTTTTATTGAAAGCTTTTGGTATATAATTTATTTCGCTTGTCATACTTGCGAATTGGTTGACTCGCTTTTGATTCGTTATACACGCTCTTACACTCTGATATATGAACATATAACGATTCCGTTTATTTCATCAATTTATTGAATATATTTTTGTATTAAAATAACAGTTATAACACCTAAGTAATACAGTCTGTGCAAGGCACATATACGGTAGCACCACCTATTCTATTTCTGCGATAAAGCCCTAGCAAACGAACATTTTATAAAAGTTCTTTGATAAGATTAAAGGTATTATCATTAGTTATCATGTATAAAACAAAGTCCTCTGCCACGTCTGTCTGTCTGTTTGCAAATAACGGAAAAACTACTAAACGGATTTTCATGTGGTTTTCACCAATAGACACAGTGATTCATGAGGAAGGTTTTAGTATATAATTTGTCAAGGTTTTTCTATTATCAGGGCGGGACAACGTCCGCCGGGACCGCTAGTAAGTAATATATACATTTTATAACGAAAAAACAATTCACAAATACTTATGTCAAAGTAAACAAAAATGCATACATGTCTAACCATAACCTAACCGTATAATATAAGTGCGAAATACATAAAGAATACATTTTAAATAAATAATATCCCCTACACAATGAAACATCTGGTATCCCAAACATGCAATTGTTACGAGCTTATTTCAATGTGAAATTTTCTAATTAAGGCAACATGATTATGCAAATGCCATCCCCGGCGGGATGAAGATACAAAAATATATTGGGCGTGCGCCAAACTCGTCCGCTTTCATGAAATCATACGACGACAAATAACTATCGACCCTCCACTCGTATTGTATATCCCTCGATAGAGAGATCTGGAAAATTTTGCCACTTATAACAGGGGCTAATGTAATCTTTTTAATTGAGATTCAGATAGTTGGATTAGCATGAAGGGTGAGGCAATTAAAATCTGCAACAGAATACAATTTAAATATTCTCTGTATCATACTAAAAAGTAACGCGACAGATCGTTTGGATAAAGCAATCAACAATGTGAGGTCAAATTATATAATAAGCCTCAATTTTGTTTATTGAACCCATCTCCTTAAAAGCCTAGACGATGGTAGACGATTTTCTACTTCCTAGTTCATTAAACTCCCTCTGGTTTGAAGTCATATGTATTCCCGCGGTTGCATATGAGATAGTCGTTTCTCTTTCTTTCTATATTTAACGAGTTATTATCTTTTATCATATTACTTTAGAGTCAGGTATCATTCTAGTCAAACATTATTAAAAGTATAATTAAAAAATAATTACAGTTTTATAATATCAAGAGAGTTATCAGGTTCTTAGAACGTATTTAAAATTTAACTTCTTAGTTATCTGGTAGAAAAACACATCATTATTATTTATATAAAACTAATATTAATTACAAACGTTTTCCCAATTCACTTTCCATTAACCAATTATGCTAAACACAATAAAACAGTATCAAATCAATCCCCAATTTCATTTTCAACCAAATCAAATTAGAAATAAGAAGTATATACGGTTATAAATTTTGAAGGCAGCGCAATAAAATGAATGAAATGGCGTATTAGTGAACGAGTAATAAATAAATATTTATAGCATATTAAACATCGGTAAAATCTCAATAAACGGATAAGACGGCTGGTTACACGACATTGGTATTGTGAAACGAGAGATTAACAATGGATTAGGCTAAAGATTAGGGGAAACTGATTTTCTGTCAGAATATTAATTGGTTGTAAAAATAGAATTAATAAAACTATTTAATTCTTTTTTTACGCAATAGGTGACTATGTTCCCACGTTCTGATAAAAATGCTAAAGTTGAATTGCTAAGGTCAATGAAAGCAAGTTCATTTCTAGTAAATACGTATCTAGTTTATACATCAAAGAAAACTAAAAACAGAAAAAGTACAAGATTCATTTAATACATTAAAAATAGATATAAAAAAGTACAAGGTATAAAGTACCCGGATTTTGATTTGAAACGTCGGGGAGTAAAGTGAGATGTCCGGATAAGATTAACTTCGATTTTGTGAAGCGTTTTTCCTGTCGCACAGCGCAATGACTACGATAGACAAAGATAGCACCATAAGAAACCGAACTCAGTCAACTATCTCGGTCTCCTTCCTGATGTGCCAAATCAAAATCCGGGTACTGTAATAAAAGCACCTTATCAAAAAAATATTCCGTTTTATTCAAATCACATTATGTGACTTCCTGGATATAGATTACCAGCTATATCTCAATAATAAATAATGTTGTTATGTTATCGTATGATAGTAGTTGTTATAAACTGTTGTCAATTATTCTGCTGTTAATTAATTATGCTGTTTTGTATTGTGTAACAATTTGTAACGGTAGCACGATAATTATATGAATACTTGTTGTTGAAATTGTGGTTTTAAGTTTTAGCAATGTGAAGGACTCTCCTTTTACACCTGTTTGTTCTTCTAAAATGATTACTTGTTAACATGATATTATAACACCAGGCAATAGTTTGTTTATAATAATGACAGGTAATGGATAAACAACAGCAAAATAATGGTATCTTCTAATAATGTGTAATTCATTGCGTAGCGATGATCACATTATTAGCTGTTACCATAATTATCAAGTCAATTTCTGAACATCCAAAATGATATTGACTATAGTTAAAAAAAGCAGTAGATAAAATACACGTGTACTTCTTATTTATTTAATATACAATTATGAATTACTAAAAACCATCTTATATCTATTTGTAAAAATAACATTCGAAACCGATTACTGCGTTGATCTATAAATTACATTGTATTTTTTTCTATTTTTATCCGATTGTAGGCTCTGATAATGCATTATATATAAAATAGAACACATATATATATGATAATACTCATGTGGCTATTGGAATAATATAAGATTATATCTCTATATTTAATACAAACACCACAAGTTCACAATAGCAAGCCTCGTCGAAGTTCTTATCAGTTCTACTCGATAACCGAGAAATTTTCTCAACCTTCAGCACCTAGCGGTGAAATTCGTAAATTGAATAAAGTTAATTTGGACTCTGAATAACATTTTAATATTATTATCTGGTTCCGACTACATTTCGTTTCTATAAATTTGTTTCAGTTTTCATGAGACCTGCGTGTTTTATCTTCTTTTTTATAGTCATTTTGTCAAGAATGCTTAGTTTCTATGGAGAAACGTTATAATAATTATTTTAGATAATAATCCGAAGCACTACTACTTACTTGCGACTTGTACCTGCTAGTAGAACGTTACAGTCGGTTCAACCATTACGAAGATTATCTCGTTAGATGTTATTTATATATGTATAGATAACAGAATAATACGCTGACTCGTAAGTAAGTTATTTCCTTCTCTTATATTCATAGCAAATTGGCATAATTATTTAAATGATCATAAAGGAATGTACATGTATTTATTAATATTTGAAACAAATAGAAAATTACTTTCAATCGCTTCGCGCACTTTATTCAATGGGTTGTTAATTCATGTTTTCATTGAAAATATTTATTCCCACGGTTTATACGTATTACATAACATCACATCTCCTTCTACATATAAAAGTAATGTTAATATTCAAAGCTCACGAGCTTTCATACTTATAAAACAATATAAAAAATTATTGATAATAATTTATTCAATATGGTTTTGACATCGAACAAGGAGCTACGATACGAAATGGAGCTTACAACACATTTTTTTCTAGCAATACTGATATATATTTTTAAACCAATTATTTTTTTAATAATTTTAGCAAAAGTGTCATTTACATATACTATCTGATTCCCAGATAATATATTTAGGAATCAGAAGCTAATTTTCATTAATTAGAAATATTAAAACTGTCTTGTAGTACAAATAAGTGAGAATCAAGTAATAGTGCGAGCTGCTCGTGTGGCGTTGCACATCGAAGACATATTGGGCAACAGTAATGTCGAATTGTAAAAGCTTATGTCGGCGAGCCATAATGCTGCATAGCTCAGACGCGTGATCAACCCTCTATTCAACAGACGTACTTTAAATTGATTGATTTGTTTAAGCTTATCTAGCCGTATTGACAGTAATGCAAAATTTTAAAAATTAAATGCACATGTTGAAACTTTCTTTGTCAGGACAAATGTAGTATAATATGACTTTTTCTACATTAAGTTTAAAATCGTTACTAGTTACAATTACTAAATTACACAGTATGAATAGAGCACGATATAATATAGCTTTACAAATAAAAACACCTATTCCCGTTGTGGTATAATATGCCTCATCCATAGTTTACTTCAATTGTACGTCAATGTAGTTCTTAGTTCTGTTATGGTGCATAAAGTAAAACTCTTTGGTGGGCGGCCGTAATCTAACGATTACAACAATATTACTATCGCACTGAGAGAATCATACGTACCGTCTTGATAAATATATAATTTGCCTCAAATTCTTTTTTAAATTCGTTTATTAAATAAATTTATCGTGTGAAGTATTTTCATAGATACAATATCATAACATACATGTATACACAAGGCCATAATCAAGTTTAAGTTACTTTATAAGAATGATTATGAGCTGACATACTTACATACAGGTGTTGAAATTTTAGAACATAATCTAGCATCGCTTAAACGCGGCTAGCCGTTGATACGTTGAGATTTCGCGTTATGTAGTCTTACGTTGTATCTCTACAGTCTATGGCATCGGATGCCCATTCACGCGTAACCTGCGTGTATCACTACATGTGACATGAATCGTCAAAGATAATTCGATTTTATAAATTCATTAATAAAATAAATAAATAAACCACACACACATAAAATAAGTAGTATTTGTCATTTTATACAATACTAGTAGCTCCGCAACTACGTCCTCGTGTATATTTTGTATGAGAAAAAGCAATTAAGCTGAATTATATTCATTATCAAATTTTGGATTCACGTTATCAGAGGTATTTTTTATCCAGAGAAATTAAACTATTTCCAAACGATACAATAAATATGTATTTATGCGAGCTAAGCTACAACAAAATCTAATAATTGATATGTTAAAATCATCCCGTAATTGTACTGATTCAGAAATATTAATAGACTAGCGGGCCCGGCTGACGTTGTCCCGCCCTGATTACCCCCCCGCAACCCCCCTTATGGGTGGAATTTCGTAAAATCCGTTCTTAGCTGACCTCTACTCGGCGAAAGGAATATTCCTACCATATTTCAAGTCGCTACGCCTTATGGTTCCAGAGATATCGTGATGAGTCAATATATAGGTGGGAATCTCTTATATATAATAATATAGATAGATAGATTGGAAAATCGTTCGATTTTTTTAAATGAAAAAGTCGCATACATACAAATCCTAAACAATATCATAAATTCGAAGACGAGTTTCTTTGTTTGTTACGTTTTTACACTTTGATCTAAAAGTCACGGTCGTTGCACACACGTTGTCAAGAGTACGGAAAATGGTATAGGGTACTTATAATAGAGTACTCTTACCAAAAGATACGTACGTACATTAACATAAGTGTAGCTGCGGGCAAAAGCTAGTATTTATGTTAGAGAAACAAAGAACTGTTATTTTTTGCCGATTCATTGTAAATCTGTGGTTATTCTTGGACTGCACTGTGTTTAACATAGGGTACACAGCGGCCACTTAGTCACGCTACGATTAAAAATTAGACATTTTCAAATTCAATGATATGACTACAATAAATAAATATTTTTTATCAAATATTATCTATAAATAACAATACAAAATTACATTTATGATGAGATATTTTACACTATATCGAATACTTTTTGGGAGACATACAGGCTAAACGTAAATACTATAATGTCGGATGCTGCAGGTAGTAAATACTAGTTTGTCCAGTTCAAGGCAATTACAAACATGAAAATGCGCCGGCGCACGCGAGTCATCGCTCCTTCGAGTGTTGACATTCGATTGTTTGTTCTCCTTCGCAGACGCGTAACAGTTGCATAGACTAATCATATACAGATAAAACCTTTGCATATACTGGAAGTTGACAATTAAATATTATTTAATAAATATTTTCACGTTGCGCATTCATAAACCTTGACACATTCGAGTGTGTGTGACCTACGGAGATAATATTTCGGTGTTATTATGTATTTTCCTTAAAGTCGTATGTATTTCCTGATAAATTTAATATTAACGTTAAGTTTGTCAATTACTAAGTATTTTCACGAAATAACAATTTTGAATAGTAACGTCATGAGTGTATAATAAGATATTATATTAAAAATAATAGAACTCTAGGTTATAAAATAAAACTAAACAAATGTACATACAATACAGTAAAAATGTAGTATTTCATTGTAAATACATCAGTTTCCAAGATAGGTATATATAAGCATTTACATGATAATTTTACGAAATTATGACGTTTAAAGTTTTCAGTTGACAAGTTAAATACAATTACAATAAGTAAAGGTCCTTTTCGTATAAAAGTTTGTAGGCAATTACGCAAATATTTAATAGGAATATTTTTTTAATAATAACGCTAACTAAATTAAACGAGGATATCCTGTTACGCTTGTACAGCAAGCACATTTCCTTACAAATCACCTCAGGAACCGTAGCGAATGAAGTTGTTTCGCTGGAAACCCCTTATCTTACAAAAGAAGGAATGTCAAGTGATGACGCATTTGGCTCTACGGCGCTACGTCCGCGATAACTGTGAACATTGTACAAATTAGATTGTTATAAATTTTTTAGTAACCAAAAATACAAAGATTTCTTGTAGTTATATTTTAAATCGTCAATTTGTAGAAGCCCCTTTAAAAGTTTAATCTCCATCCTAACTCCCTAAATGGTATTATAAATGTAAATGTGATGTGTTCGTTCGTTTGTTACGCTTTCACATCGTAAGTACTCAATCGACCATCATGAGCTTTTTTATACACGTTGTCAGGGGTACATAAAAGGACATAGGGTATCTTCCATCCAGAAAAAAGTACTGTCACCGAGCGATAGATCAAATCTAAATTAATGCGAACTGTTATCCGCGAACTCGCAGAATGGTTTTTAAAAAAAACACCTTTTGAAATACACTTTATATTTAATTAGATCACTTAATTAAATCACTTAAAGGAAATTGAAATTGAATTGTCAACCAGCGTGTATGGGATCTAGAACCGGACTGACTGTCGGGGATGGGTATGTCAGCGCGACAAACAGCAGAAAAGCTGACAAGGTGGAATAGTGAAGAGGTAAGGGAAGTGGTAAATAATAGGGGGGTATAACAGAACGAACCCGCGCGTCAAAGCTAATTGGCTAGAATCGTATAATTTTCTAACTAGTTAAGTAATCTTTTAGAAAAAAATTACTAACATGACGGCGAATTACACTTTTTAACAACTGACTTACCATAGTGATCGAATAAGAAAGGTTAGTAAAAATATTAGTCCAGAACCCGCTGGCTCTTATTTTGTTATAGCATAGGTTTATTTTTATTTATTTTTTTGCATATAACCGCTGCTTATATTTAACTAGCGACCTGCCCGAGCTTCGCTCAGGTGCAATATAGGTATCCATTTTAATGAAATACTGTTATGGGCAGTTTTAAACTACATGACACGTATGTAATGTATTTAATTGGGTAAGGAATAAATAATACTGGAAAGATAACACTGTATTGTATAAAATAGCTTGATAAATAACACATAATAATTTTTGTAAAAAGTTAAAAATGGTTACTGTGGGTTACCCTTCAGAGATAAATATATACCATCCCGGATTTTTTATCGATCTTTTTAAGATATACAATTCCGTAATACATTAATTTGATCTATCTTGTAAGGCTTAGCCAGCGTTTGCGATTTAAGCGCACAAAAATATGTTTGTTACGACATCACATTACAAATCCTTCAATTTTTCGGTTTTTCTGTACTATAATGTGTATGTATTGTACATATAAACCTCCCACTTCTTTCGTTCTATTTATTGCTGAAAACTGTATTAAATTCCCTTGAATAGTTTAAAAGATTTAAGGGAATAGAGAGCGGAAGCGACTTCATTTTATACTATGTAAAGATTAGTAGTACTATCTATTGATAATGAAGGAAAACGTTGCCGTTGTATAACTATTTACTGAAAAGAAAACTATTTTTGAAATCACGATATAATAAATAATATATCGTGGACTAGCACGATAATAAAGCCAGTGTTTTTTTTCGTAAAGAGGCCTTTATCCAGCAGTAGGAAGAAAAGCTATTATTATTTATTATTATACATTATTCATGAAGAATTCATTTTCCGTTATCAAATTAATTAATATTGATGACATCCCAAACTCGCCATTTATTTATACTGCAAAGTATTTTATAGTAGCATAAAACAATAAATACGAAAAACATCTTGGTTTATTAAGAAAAAAAAACCATCCCACACCTGTTTGGACCTCCAAATTATTAAAGGGGCCCACGCTTACAAGAGCAACAGTTCAGTTAACATCGTTAATAACTAATAACAGTGGTATTCAACCCACATAGTATTGTGGTTTTTTATTTTCTTTTCAACAATTACCATGTTAATGCGAAATTTGGCTCTGTGACGGCCATAAAACATCTTCTACCAGTATCCTAACATAATAAATGTGAAAGTACGTTGGTGTGGAATGCAATAGCACGTCAACTATTGGAATGATCAATGTGTGATTTTTTTATACGCATTAATAAAACATTACCTAAACATTGTCAAATTACATATTTAGATTCAGCCCATTGCTGCACGTTGAATATTTCGAAAAGAATGTGGTAATATTATTACCATATTTTCCAAGTATAAGTGAAGAAAAAACGAGTACAAGGTAAAAAGAGTGGGCAGGAAGGAATATTAGGATCCAAACAATGTAACAGTTATTTGCGTACTAAGTCATGTTACGACTAGAACTTTCATTGTAACACTCTCTATGCGAACTTATTATAAACAAACAATAATGACTCATCGAGGTGGGAGACCAAAAACATTGGAGTTCTAAAAATAGGTGATCTCGAAGGTTGTCGCATCATTCGAATAATGACGTCAGGTATCCAGAGTTTTTCAGCTTCCATCATTGAAAGGTTTATAATGTGCGTCATAAACAGTCATTCGTTAACCGTGTCTTCAATATTATAATATTTATACATTATTTAATATCCTTGTTTTTGTTAGAGATTGAATTGCACGTATGTAGTATTCACACGTACATAACTCAAGCCGTCATTGAAATTACAATAACTTTTGATAGAGTAGACCATTTTAATGAAAAAAGGTGCAGAAGAAAGAAAAATGCTTTACGATTTTCTTGGCTGGCTTTTATTGTGAACGCAGTACTTTAGGAGTGATGCGTGTCCGAACAAACAGACAGACAGAAATTTCTAAACATGATTACAGTTAAAGTACAGACACGATAGGCTTACATTCTTATTATATGTATATAAGAAGATATTTGTGGTTGTAATGTGTTAGCTAGTTAATTTAAGCTTGTTCGAGTATGAAATAAATTTCATCAATGCAAAACGACGTCCTTTACCCGCGGGCGTAATAATATTGTAACTCATGAGTTTCAATTTCCATTTCAAATGTTAAAAATACAAGCACAAATTATAAAATATTGAAATAAATACGTTTTCATTCTTAAAACAACGTAAAAGTTTGCTTTAAATCACTCATAAAATTTTCGCTGATAAATGCATACTCCTTAGATCTAGCCATTTTGCAAGGATAATAAATGTCATTTAAAATTTTACGATCTCTATTCCAATCTTTTATTTCAAAGCAACTTAGGAATATCTTGCTATATATACCTAGCTCTTATAAGTAACAAAACACGATATTCGCGTAATGTATATTTAAAATATTATAATTATTACGTTGGAAAGAAGATATTTCACATGTAGACCTAATTTATTACTTAAGTAAGTATTATGATTAAAGTGTTTTCTATAGTGGCAAATAAAGCATTATTTGTGTGACTAACAAATAAAATGTATTTTATATTGAAATTTAGTTTCATATACGACGATTTACGTAAATCGTCGGTTATAAAACTAAATCACAATTTTAAATATCAAATCTTTCAGCATTTTATTCGTAACATTAAATCTAGTACAATGTTATATAGAACTTTGAATTAATATCTTAAACGAACAATCATAGCTACATATACTTGAAGGTAAACCTTTAGATGTTACGAACTAAATTCCTTTATCCATATCCCCAGTCATAATCTTCTTTCCCTTATCCCACCTAAGTAGGTTCGGCACAACATGTTTTTCTTTTTCACTCTTTCCTGTCAAATGTAATCTCAATATTCACACGTTAATTTACATTGTACATATAATGTCTTACACAATCCATCCATACCTTTATCGTGTTCATCTACCTCTATATCCGGCCAACTTCATACACAAAACGTTTCTAGTTACATGACTTTCATCACTCCTCATGCCTGTACTATGCTAAACTAGTAATAGTACTCTTCAACTTCTGTCATTGGTGCTATTTTCAAACTTCCTCTGACATACTCATTCTTCATTTTATCCATTCTAGTTACGTCACACACCCATCTTAACATTTGCGGCTCTACCACATGTAATCTTTTCTCATCCATTTCTTTTGTAGCCCAGTACTTAGATCCACATAACACCACTGGTTTTATAATGGTTTTATGCACCTTCCTCTTCGGTTTCAAGGACATTCGTGTGTCATATCTGGTATTAAGTCTTAGTATATTTCTATGCATATAATTAGATGTACATATTTAAAATTTGGAATGATGTAGATATTCGTAAAGTAGGTAAGATTTAATCAAAGAGTAATGCGTGGCTTTAGATGTCTATCTCTAAATAAATAAGAATAACATTATACTGACAAAAGACTAATTAATATGAATTATTCCTTATAAGGACTTATTTCTATTTCCATTAAGATACACTGACACTTAGTGCGTGCTCCATTATCCTAATAGTAACGATCCGTTTGAGTTAATATTATACGAGACGAATAAAACGTACGAAATCCAAAAACACTTTTAAAAGCATGTGTTGACTTAATATTTTATCTGAATACGAAGTTATATTGGGTTGTTTTCCGTAAAATAGATACAAGTTTTGGGTGATTATAGAAAAGCAATGTCCGTTTTATGAACTTTAGTTCTTTGTAGGAAAAAACAATGTAAGGATATCCGCTGTGGTAACCGTAAAACTTATTTTACTGAACCGACGTTAAAAGAATTCATGCGAGCATATTTTATGCAAACTATAGTCGTAAAAGCCAAAAGAGTGACAATTTCTGTCAAATAGGTAACAGGTTTGTACAAAAGCCACTAGTGGCCTTATGGGCAAATAAATAATTCTGATAATACCTCAATCAGGCAATTCTAAATCAATTTAGATTTCAATTAATACTTTATATTTGTACCGTAAAGAATAAGTATTTCACCGCAATCTGATCTGATGATCTACTAGAAAAACTATTCATTCACTAGTGTAGTTTCGATACTAGTGGTCGTCCAGTCGGCAAAATTCATCCACAGTAAGGATTATTATCTGTATTTATTTTGTTTTTTTTTTCTAAATGTTGAAAACCATATTGAGTGTTACACAAATGTTATAAATCTTAGACGTAAGAAGTACTGAGTATGACGAATATTAAAAATTAAAGGCTTCGAATTGTAATAGGTATGGAAAAAAATAATTCTTAAAATGTTTAGTGGTAACACTAAAGATCGTCATTAGCTACTAAAGAGGAAGAAAGGAAAATCGGTTAAGAAACAAAAGAGTAAGATGTACTTATTTATTTTGTCTCTATTTTTGTCAAATTTCTCCTTTTAAAGACGTATAAAGTGATAGAGATCTACTGTTGTGCGCCTGTAACACTAAAACGACTGGATAAATTTCGATACTTATTTTTAAGTTTCTATTTTAGACACTTTGCCCGTATCTATGAACATTTTTCACGATATCTTCTTTAGTGGATCGCGACAACGAGTGTGATGTGCATGCGTAGGAGAGAGGAAGTAAACGATAAACATAACAAAAAAAAATGTAAGTAAAAGCAAATTTTTTATTTTCAATTTTTTATTCTTCCTCGGTATATATGAGACATTGTTGATATAATAAGTAACGCAGACGAAGTCGCGGGGTATTAACTAGTATTGTCTAAAACTGTGTTGCAATCCAAATCACATTCCACGAGAGGCACTCAACTGACCTTATTATGAATTCATTTTCACCGGTAATCCCCTCATATAAACATAATTGCAGTAATTTCAATTAATTACACATCATCGAACGATATCTATTTACGATTTAATATTAATACGCAAATATAAGATATTGTTTGCAAGCGACACTCGACATGTCTTAATTCTTATATCATCCACTTATTAATGCATAGTTTAGATATTCCACAATGATAAAATAATCATAATTATTGCCTTACCCTACACACTTTACATTGCACTGGATTTGACACTCCCCACATTGAAACGCTTGATTGTGTCATGTTTTATAATCGATCGGTGCATACATATTATAAAACTAAGTCCTCTGCCACGTGTGTATGTCTGTTCGCGATACTTTCGTACGGTTTTCACCAGGAGATAAAGTGATTCATGAGGAAAGTTTAGGTATATATTTTGTGAAGATTTTTTGATATTATCACAGCGGCGTCTTCTGGCCCCGCTACTTTAAAATAATACAGATATGTGGTAGAAGTATGTGACTAATTCTCGAGCACTATACATGGTGATAAATAAATCAGATACACTTAGAAGATTTACTTACACTGACTTTTTCATATTACAATAGAAATAAAACAAGTTAATTTCCAAAAAAAGTTATTTATTAATCTATGTAAATAAAAATCAATTGGTGAATGTATGTCAGTACTTTAAAATGGCTGCACCTATTTGACTATTTTTTTTTGTGTTTGTTTACTTTTCGCAATGCAGAGATGGTAAAATATAATAAAAATTCGTTTAAAAAAACATATTACTGTACATTTTTCATGACAATATATTCTTTTTTTATTTCAGGCATCAACCGCCTATTTTTTCATCATAACCAATGAAACTAATGCCTTTACACAAACTTATTTTTCTATGTTCCATGTTTTTATTTGCAGATTTTTATGAAAGAAAATGTTTGAAAAATCATGTGGAAAAGTGGAAAATTTGGGTCAAAAAAATCTCTATATATATAAAAGCGCCTGAGCTAGTGAGACAGGAGAAAGGAGACAGTAGGGTAAACTTGGAATTTAGCTATTTATATTCCCTTTTACTTTCAACAAACTGATTCATTATTTTTAAACTGCTATAAAATCTCAAAATATAATAAGTATCGAACAAAATTCTAATTTACTCAATGGTATCCAATGCTTCTAGATCATTTGTCATTATCGAATCAACTAAGTTTTTAACCTGGAAGATTATTTATTATGTCACAGTGTAAATACGCCTTATTGATATAATATAGTCACAAAGCGTAGTAGAGTTATGATACGGCAATAAAGATAAATATAATTAAAACAAAACTATTCAATATACAAACAAATCAACTGACCTACAAAGATTATCATACGATAAACAATTAACGGGCGCGAAAGTGCCATAAAACGCGATGTGTTAAGTTAAAACGAATTAATAAGGATCTCTTTGATACGTCGGCATACGTGTACTTTATCTATAACCAACTATGATTGTGTTATATTTTGTAATACAAGCATAAATATTTAAAATAGCTTATGAAATATAATCATTAGAATTAAAAATAAATAGACTGTAAAAAACTTTGTCAGAAAAATACCAAGTACGTCATTTTTTTCAGTAATACAAATATATTTGCAATCTTACTACATACTATAAACTAGCTTCTAGTCCCTGTGGAATAGTTACTTTGGACTAACGCTAACTTTAACTCGCGACTTCGTTTACATAGAGGGTGAAAATATGTCTAAATAATACGTACGTTAACCCCGATTCTGTAACATTCTTCATTGGTGCTCCGCTTCTATTGATCTTATAGAAGTTTTCTCAGTAGTTCCTGAGATTAACGCGTTCAAACAAACAAACTCTTCAGCTTTATATTAGTATAGACGAGTTATTACAGTATTATATAATGGATAAAGTTCAATCACTCAGGAATTTATATGGAAGCTTAAAAACTGCCGAAAATAAGGATAAAAAAATACTATTATAAAGGATATTAAGGAAGTTTTAATTTCGTAATATATACTATATTTCCATAAATGCTCATACTAACCAGATGATACTCTGTAACTATTGAACAAATTGTTTATGAACAGCTGCGTACATATTTGACAAATTCTTTTTTCTTGTGCTTTTAATTGACATGAAAAACTTTATATGAGAGCAAATATTTGAAAAAATTGGTATAAAAAATCTCTATGTAACAATAAATAAGCGAGACAGAATGTATTAAGGAGATCTTTCAAAAATATGGACATAATCGACAGACTGATATTCAGTTAACATTTCATTTGATTACATGATCGTACCATTAAGAGAAATATTTTAGTCTCATTTTCTTCTGCAGTATACCCGTACGAAACCAGGTGGCAGCTAGTATTATATAAAAGAAAAATTAAGTCATGTGTATCTGCCAACGTATGATATAATTATTTACAATATATTATCTATCAAAATTTCAATAGATGTGGAAAGGACAATTAAATCAGATTTACTACGCACAAATATCAGTTTGCACCCATCAATAATAGTTCCATTTACTCGCATCATTCCATTCACAGAGTCCCCCTCAATGGCTGTCGTCCTCAAATGACCAACTATCACACCCTTAATGTCATAAATTCGCGCTTAATTGCTCTATTTCCTTTCTGATTCGAGAACTCAATTGGTTTCGAGAACATTCCTATAACTTATATAATAACCAGCGAACATAACATATTATTACAGTCGATCAAGCTTTTATTACTTTACTAGTAGTGCCCGCGACTTTGTCCACGTAGAACCTGATGTACAAAATAATAACTAATAAAGTCATCTGAACGTATTTAGTCCATTTGTTTATCTACTTTTCTCTCATAGTTAAGTCGCGGCGCCATTAAAATTACAATAACTTTTGATAGAGCAGACCGATTTTAATGAAACAAAGACTAAGTTATTCCCGAATATATGAGGTTTTATTGTGAACCTAGTACTTTAGCAGTGATGCGTGTTCATACAAACAGACAGACAGACAGACATTTCAAAAAATGATTGAAATGTATTCTATTACTTATTCCTAGACACCTGCAATAATTTTTTTCACGAAATTCGAAAATGTACAGACACATTACATTTACGTTCTTATTATATGTATAGACGATAGCTTAAAAATACTGATGTAACTAGAAAACAAAAAAGACGCTTTTATAGGTGACAAACCTGAAAGTAGAAAATATCTTTTAAATATGGTATAGAGATGTACATTTCATGATGTGGGAATTAATGAATCAATTTAAATGTATTAATCGAAATAATTAGCTATTATCTTTAATTATTGGGACAAGCTTATTATATTGTCATCGGTCCTTGATAGGTGTGCTAAATTTATATTAAATGTAATGTCTACAAGTGGGTGAAAATCACGTAAATAGATTCTTTACATAGATAGCGAAATAGCGGTGAGGCTAACAAAAGCTTATTAAAAATTTGTCCAAGTAAAAATTCCTATAATTATTCAATTTAGTTTTTAACATCTTCGGTACGGAGACCACCTGCACCATATTTGCTAGTGAATGAAGTGCAATACAAAAAACGGTGACCATCAAAAAATCTACAATCCACCGTCACTCGTCGTTGTCATTCCAGCCTATAAGCCTCTCGATTTCTCCAGTGAATAATCACGAAGCGTATCAAGGTAAAAGACAGACGCTGGGACAAGTTTATATCTTTATATATAAATTTCTTCCGTACGTGTGTATGTCACTGAACTCCTCCTAAACGGCTGGACCGATTTTTATGAAATTTTGTGTGCGTGTTCCAGTGGATCCGAGAATGGTTTAGATTCACAATTGGACCCGGCAGGTGGCTCTGCGGTTGCGGTCCGCCGAGCCTGTTAGTATTATAAATAAGTTGTAACAATATCTAGAAATTGCATACAAATATTTTAAAATAAACTGTAATTTATTTGAACTTACAACGCATCGAAATATAAGCCTATATTAAATACCAAACTAGAATTAGAGACATCAATAGAACTATTAATCACCAATTTTATAGCGGTAGGATGAAATATTAAGGAATACCCGGAAAATAATCAAAACAAAATTCAAAATCACAATAAGTCTTATAATATGGCTGCCCTGCCATCTGCCAGTTGAATGTGACTATATTTTTGTCACGTGTCCCGCTACACAATAGCCATAATCGCATTAGGCTTTAATATTGTCACAATAGGTGTCAAACTGCGATTATTCACGACCGCTTTGTGGTCAACCGGATGCGACGCTAACCGATATTTGTAAATTGAATTCCAAAATTTTTTGTTCGCATTTATCAAAATGCATACGATAATATAATTATACCGATGGGCCCATTCTTAAGGTGTGAAATCGCAACGGTTTATCGTTTTTATCGTGTGAAAATAATTTAATAGTATTCAGTGTAAAACGCTCTAGGTATTTTCACGGCAAGTCGATCAAATTTTGTATTATCTATTAAGGTACAGTGATCAACAGAGATTAGGAAAAACGTCTCATAAACATTGGGGTTATCTTAAATCAGTATTGAAATTAAATCGGATTCCGACTTCGATTCATTGGATTAGTGAAAAAAATATCGTATACATAAACAACCTTTTTACTTACATTCTCAATTTACTTTCTTTCAATAAAGCGGATTAGTAAATTGTATTTAATTATTTAATATTTTATACAAAACAAATGAATATCGTTTATTTCGGCTTGTGTATTTCCAAAAATGTATCCATTTAACGCATGATTGATATTAATAGAAATGTCAATCATAGATCTCATTGGTATTAACCAATCAATTATTTACTAGACATCATAATTATTATCAAGTTTTCTTTAATTTTATGTTTAGCAAGTAACCTTCTAGTTTATTACTACAATGGTAGATCGGGTAGATAATAATATTACAAGTGTATTTCGATAATTTCAATGTTTTAATAAGGGGGCCACCCCTTGTTAAATTTTCCAGGGCGTTTTCGCGTCATCTCAGAATTCATGGTCCGTGGTATTATTTTCCATCCATTTCACTTATGTGCAACAACCGAACTATATTACGTAAAACGCTACCAATATTACAAAATATAGAGTCAAATAACATAAAATTATGAATAAATCATATAAACCACTACATGAAAAACTAAAATCCTGTCAAATAGTAATTATTACCAATTATAGGCGACTAGCCTGAATGGTTTTGAAAAACAGAAAGTTTAAATATCAAGGAGGTTTTTATGGTCTTAATTCATTGTTTGAACGTATAGTGTATTTTTTAAGAAATGCATGCTAATCATTACATAGTATAAAACAAAGTCCCCTACCGTGTCTGTCTGTGGA